>CAIGRF010247006.1:0-13719 GCA_903798235.1 Fraxinus ornus
ACTATCTATACTTGGTAGGGATTGCATTTTCACTACAATGGAGAAAATGAAAATTGTGCCTCGTGATAGAGACGACAATAACATTGAATATCAAATAGTTGATTTCCAAAAATGACAATAGCAATATTTTTTCAGTTCAGAAACTAAATCGAAGTGTTGAACCTAATTTTTCATTCAATTATATGAAATTTGTATCCCCTTGAGATTTGATTATTAGGCCTACATTTGAAGCAAATTGATTCTGGAGACCAACTAATTTGAACGTAGACCCAAAATATTGACAAATCGGTCCAAAATTGGAAAACAGACCAAGAACTTGATTGCATATATGTCAAAAACAGCAAACTAAATTAATTGGTTCCTCTTGGCTCCTAGTTCAGATTTTATCTCTTGTTTTGAGCATGTTAAGTTCTCATTAATGGCGTGCTTTTTGATCTTTAGAAAAGGTAAACCACACCAAAGGAAAATAAGGTTTGAGACCTTCGGGGTAATATCTAATTTTTTTTTTTTGTTCCGACTTGCCTTAATTAGTATGAATAATGATAACTACCAACATTGGTGCTAGAATACTAGTTTAGGTGTAATGCAAGTGATTGAACATCTTAAATGTGATTTATTTTTCTACTTTAAAATTGATGTATCAATTAATGACACTTGCACGTCATTTAGATTGGTGCTAAATTGCATTACTCAATTAGTATTCACCGAAGTAAATAATATTATTTGGAGGGTACACATATAAGTTTATTACAAGTTAATAAAATACTTTATTTCACCATTATTTTTTAAACTAGACAAGACTACATTCAAAGGATATTAAAAGCCTATAAATGTCGACAAAAGTGCGAATAAAAAATAATACATATAATCTTGAAATTAAAAAAAAAAAAATTGTATTATTTTAGACTATATAAGAAGACTTTAATTTCCTTAGCTTATATTCAGTGTAGATTAAAATTAGATTTTTAATAGATTTTGATAAAAATTAATGAGATATGTTGTGAACATTAGTTGAGGTTCTATAAAGTATGTGGTTGACTTCGATTTGGAATCTTAATCAATAAGAAACTGGGACTAATAAGCACAACAAAACCAAAGAAACAAAAGATGTTTATGTTTGGTAGATAGAAATAAATAATACAAGTAGTACTCCACCACAATTTATCTGAAATGGTGTATCATGACAAAGGGTATGTTTCGAAGTTTGAGTCTCTTTTTTTGTGAATCAAGTTTTGCCATTTTCAGCAAAAGTGGAGCTCCACTTGCTTGTATAGTTGTATATGGCTGCTTGTGTGCAGAGAGACAAAGATACATGCATGTATGCAGAGAGACAGGATTTGAGGTTTCCAAATCTTACGTGTTGTCTAGTCAAGTTTCTGTCTCATTCTCTATGCATTTCCCAAGTTCTCAAACACTGATAATTTTCAGATCATACAAATTTAAGATGCAGTGCTAATTCGAAAATTCACTTTTTTCTTTTTTACTTTTTGGGTTTGTGTGTGGGTCTTTATAGTCCATATATTTTTTTTATCACAAGAGTGTAAGAACACAATCAGAATTGATACATGTACGAGTGTTAAGATAGCAGTATCTGATTGACTGTTCTAACTATTTTTTTATCCAAAATTCAATGAAATGTTGCTATATGACATTGTGTAAACTCATACGTGCATTTTCCGTGTACATGTTGCATTGATCGAACACAATTATGCTAAAGAATACCCCCTACCCCACAATCCATTTTTATCAGCAAAACATTTAAACTTTAAACAACCAGTGCATTGAAAACTAGTAAAATCAATATATTCTAAATTTAAAACAATGAAAAGTGTAGGGTTCAACTTCAACATAAAAACGACAAGTTTAAACACCACTGACAAGGGGGGAGATACTGAAAACCTATGTTTTCTCAGAAAAGAATGCAAATTAGTGAAGCTAGGAAAGAACAAATAGCCAATAGGTAGAAACAGTATTCGAGGAAAAATAAATTCTTAAATATAATGGATTATAGGTTGAAAGTTGAAACTCACCTCCAGTTAAGCTAACAAATTAATAAAGAAGCATTTCTTGTGGGGAATGAAGCCTGGTCCGACGAAACTAACTTAATACGTGAATATGACTCGTTCATGAAAGGATTTGAGTTTGTAAAATTGGTTTCATCGAGCCAAACAACATTCCCCTCAAAGAAAGAAGCTTCTGGTTTTCATTCTGTTATCTTGCTCGAATCTGTAATCATTCACTTGATGATGAAAATAATGATTTAAATCTGAGAAGAGAAAGTTGATTCAGAGAAGGCAGAAAGATGGAGATAACAAGAGAAAAAACTAGCACTTTTGCTGAAGCTGAGCTGCAAATTTGGTCACACGGCAAACCCGGGACCCTCACTTGTATTGTTATATATACGTACTTGACAGCTTCAAAAAATGCTATGTCACACCAATTTAAGACATGTTTGGGGATATAGGGCAAAATTAAGCCCTGTTAGGAATTAATATCAAAATTTTAATCTAAGACAAAATCAACAATTAATTTGAATCACACATTTTATGGAATCCACAACTTTTCAAACACATGTTTTATTAACTTTTATCAAAATTTATTAAAAATTTGATTTTAATCCCTAACAAATAGAGACTAAAAAAGTTAGTTAGGTTCTTTGACTCGAATAAGTCAACTAGCTATGTTAGACATGACTTAAGGCCCGTTGGTTTGGCTTTTAAAAAGTGAAAATGAGCTTTTAAGATTCAAAAGTTATTTTTTGACATATTTGACTAATTTTATGAAAGTGTTTCTTTTACTTAGAAATTTTTTTTAGAAGAGACTGGTTATATGTGGCTTCCTCTAAAAACGGTAAATCACTCCCACAATAGGAAGCTTTCAAAAAATAAAAATAAAAATTTAAAATAAAAACTAATATAATATAACTCTTTGATAATTGTATTTTATACACTTATTCGAGCGTCTAAAATATAGATATGTGGTAATTCTTTTGACATAATATATTCTAAATTGTTGTATTTTATGTTATATAGGTAAAACCCAATAGTTGAACGAGGAAGTAGAAGAAATAAAAGAAAATCAAGGAAAAAAACAAAGTCCAAAGTTTAAAGACCACATTGTAAATATTCAATAGTTGATTCGTACCACAGGACGATAATTTAAAGATTGTTAGGAGACAATTGGATGGAATTAGAACTCAAAATAGAATGAAATATGAACAAAATATTATCAAAATAATTTCTAATCACACAAATTATATTCCAGATTTTTAGTCAAAGATAGATATCTATTTTTGGCATAGTAAACGCCTGATTGGAAACATTCTACTAGTAAAGTTGTACTCCTACAAATATCTAACAGTAGAATACATATTGGTGATCTCTCATATATATATATATATATATTTCAATATTCATAGATTTGCAAGAATTCAAATATGATTTTTAGGCAAAGAAGAGTAGGTGCAAGTGAAGATTGATCAAGAAACCATTGAAGAGATTCAAGATTTCAAGATTCATCTTCATCTTCTCAATTTATCAAAAATTNTTAAATATGATTTCTTGTATTTTCGATATGTTATACTAGTTTTATACATTGTTAGGATGAGATGAACCTCTATTATGAGATTTTTGGTATTTATTAATTATTTTGACAACTAGTTTTCTTGGATGTTTATTATTGTTTTCACCAACTTTTCAATTAATTAGCTACTAATTGAGATGATTTATTGGAATCTATTATTATCGAGAGAGATAATACGTTTTTAGCTAAAAATAATAATAAAACATTGTAAAGTTTGATAGATGAGATATACATCTATACTTTACATGGCTTTCATACGTGTTCTAGATCGTTTAATACATTTATCATGTTTGCATCTTTTATCGAGATAGAAGGGTCACGTGAGGGGCAGATTTGATAACTATCGAGAGAGGTTTTCAATTAAACTAGGAACACTGATCAACAAGAATGATTACAAATTGTCATTTTAATTCGTTTTGCTAAAATTGGATTAATAAGGAGGATTCGATATCTTAGCAATACCTTCACATATTAAAAAAAAAATTAATTAAACTACTTTTTAGTTTAATCGATAATTTAGATATTAGTATATAAAACCCAAAACATATTTGCTATTCGATTAATGTTGCTATTAATTTGAACTCAATTGAATATTTAGTCATCGTGGGTTTGACACTCTACAAACTACTATATTACTTGTTTACGATCTCGTTCACTTGCAAAAAATCAAACGATCAAGTTTTTGACGTCATTGTCGGGGACTACTAATTTTGATACATTTAGTTAGTTTTTAACTTTAATATGAATTTTACTTGTTTTAGTTAAGTTTATTTAAAAAAACACATTATAGTGTTTTCTGCTTATTTTTTCAAGAACTTGTATGCAACGTTCGAGAATTGGTGATTTTGCTCAATTTGACCCGGAGATTGAACGATCATTCAACTTTCGAAAAAGACAACAATTGGAAACATACCCAAAATAGAAAGAGGAAGACATGGTAGAGGAAAATCGGAATCAAATAGTCACCGGGGCTAATTTAGAAGCATTACAACCGAATTTGGTTGTAGCTAATGAAAATGCAAGGCTCATGGGTGAATATATGGTTCCACCATTTGTGAAAAGCCAGTCTAGCATAGTATATCTGGTGTTTGGTCAGACAAACTTCCTCCCGAGGATTGATGTAATCAACATGTTCCAAAACGTGCTACAATTCTTTAGGAGAGCTACGGAGAATCCCAACACTCATATATCAAGATTTCTGAACATGTGTGCAACTATCGAGTATCCGAGGTGTCCAATGAAGCAATCAGACTGATGCTTTTCACATATACATTGAGAGACTCAGCCAGAGAGTGGCAATACACTTGTCCACCTCAAAGCATCACTACATGGAACCAATTGAGTCAGAAATTTCTTAGCAAGTATTTTCCACCGAAAAGAATTGCAAAACTGAGAGACGAGATTACAACATTACAACAACTAGCCTCTGAGAGTTAACCACCTCAAAGCATCACTACATGGAACCAATTGAGTCAGAAATTTCTTAACAAATATTTTCCACCGAAAACGATTGCAAAGCTAAGGGACGAGATTACCACATTCCAACAACTAGACTCAGAATGATATTCAGATGTTTGGGAACGATACAAGGGTTTACTCCGTCAATACCTACAACAGGATTGTAGAAATGGCTTCAAGTGTAGTATTTCTACATTGGTCTGAATTCGATAAACAGAGCTAATGTAGACTCTGCATGCAATGGTTCTGTCACAAAAAGAATAGCGGATCAAGTCTACCAAATCATTGAAGGTCTACTATTCACTAGTACACTTTGGTCTACTGAAGAAACGAGTAGAAATAGAGATGTTGGGGGTATTCGAAGTTGATTCTTTGATAGCAATTTCAACATAGGTTGTATCATTGGCACAGAAAGTGGATCATATGAACACAACCTAAACAATGGGACCGAAATGCAAGCATTGTGGAGGGAATCATTGTGGATAGTCATATTGCTTAGTCGGTAGAGGATGTCAATTATGCTTAAAATTTTCAAAGACAAAAATACAATCAAAATCCTAACACTTACTACCCAGACTGGAGGAATCAACCAGGTTTCCAATGGAGCAACAATCTGGGAGTTAAGATTGATTCACAACAGACTGCACTACTAGGTTTTCAACAAACTGAAAATAAATCTACGTTAGAAGATCTTGTTACAAAATTGGTGGAGGTATCTACCCAACACATGTAAAGAACAGATAAAAGTTCAGAGAGCTGTTACAAAAAATTTGAAAAATCAGATGGGACAAATAATGAAAGCACTTTCAGAGAGACCACCAGGAGCACTGCTTAGTGACATTGAGATAAATCTCAAACAAAAAGTAATGGCAATGAAGGTCGTGGAGGAAGAATGGATTGAGGCAATAACTAACCGCAGTGGAGCTTAACTGCCAAAGATTAATATAAAGAGATCAATTGTTACAAAAGAAAATGTACATTCCACGATTGAAGAACATTTGGAGAATTCTGAGCAGAACAAAAAAGCAAAGACAGAAAGAGTATCAGAGGATCCGAAGGTTAAGGAAATCGTTCATACTAAAGAATTTGGGACCCCACTATCGTTCCACAAAGACTGCAAAAGAGAAAGTTCGATGATCAATTCGAGAAATTCCCGGATATGCTAAAAAAGCTCCACATCAACATCTCATTCATCTATGAAATTCGACATATCCCGATGTATGCAAAATTCCTGAAGGACGTGATATTTAAGAAAAGAAAGCTTTCAGAATGGGGAAAAGTGGCATTGACCAAAGAGAGCAGTTTAAAGCTGCAAAATAAATTGCCACCAAAACTCAAGGATCCAGGGAGCTTCACTTTACCTATTTTACTAAACAAAGAATTTCATTTTAATACTTTATGTGATACATATGCAAGTGTGAATTTAATGCATTTACCTATTTTTAGGAAACTAGGAGCTGGGGAAGTAAAAAATGTGACGCTACAGCTGGAAAATAGGAGCATCAGATACCTATTGGGCAAGGTTGAGGATGTGCTCATCAAAGTTGGGAAGCTGATATTCCGTGTGGACTTCCTTGTTATGGACCTCGAAAACGATCACAATATGTCAATTATCTTATGTCGGCTCTTTTTTAGCAACAAGTTAAATTTTGATTGACATGGAGAATGGTGAGCTGACTGTAAGGGTGGATGACGCACATGAGATCTTTAAATTAAATAATCCACCCAAGCAACCATTAGTCCTAGAGGATGCCAAATATGTTGATGAAGAAATTCATGAAAGATTGAAGGAGACAACCTAAATGTGTAGGGAGCCTTGCTAGAGAGGATAATAGAGAGCTCAAGGTTTGGATGGCAAAAATAAGATGTAAAGCTGGAAATTGCAAGGACTGTAAGGTTGAAAGATTTCAGCATAAGCCACCATGATCAATTTATCCATACACTCTAGCTAAATATTAGAAATTAAGCAAGTATTAGAAGACAACCCAATTTCATAACCCTTTTATTTATTTTGATTTCTGTACCGCATTGCATATAGATTTATTTTGATTATTAGTTTGAATTAGACTTAGGCACGTTTCAATTTATAGAGTATTACCATCCTATCATGTTTCCCCTTAGGCCATTGAATTTATTGTTGGTTATTTAGATTGTTTAGGCTAAGTAATACATGTTCTAGATTATTTAATCTTTAATGTTTGATTTGAACGCTATGTGTGGGAACATGACGTCGTGAAATCCTCAAACCAACATAGACCAAGGGGAAAGAATGATGAAAAATATTGTCTAGCCGTCACACATAGTGCCTTACACCTTCAATAGAGAAATTCAGGGAGTACCTTATTCCTTTTCTTCCCGTCCCCTTATATTCTTACTTATGTTTTAGAATATAGAGGACAATGTCGATTTTAAGTTTGAGGATGGAAGAAAAATTGAGTTTTTACTTTTCGTGTGTTTTTATGTGTATGTGGTTATTCTTCGTTATTACTTTAATATATAAAAAAATACAAAAAAAAAAGTTGAAAGATTTCAATATGTGCGCGCGTGCACGCGCTTGTGTGGGTTAGATGGTTTGGCCGACAATGATGATTAAATTTGATATTTGGTGTTGATTTATGAACTGATGAACTGTGGATATGATGCATGCTGGACTGATTGACACTTAACCTTGCAAAACTTGATATTATACGTGAACTAGAATTAAGTTGGATAGTGTGATGCTATGAGTTAATTCATATAATTGATAGGTTGATATAGTTGAACATAGATACTATACCCAAAACTATCACATATTAATGATCCTTAAACCGAATTTAGCATAGTTTGGGATGATTTTATGGTTGTAGGAAGATACGGATGTGAATGTGGATTCCTTGTGTGAAAACTTATGTGGATTATCTTAAATTAATAGGATAAAAATGGGCAAAAGTCTTAAGTTAAAGGTCGGCTTGATTATATTGATGTTTAATGAGGGGTATTGCATTACTCAGTGTAAAAAATATATATATAAGACATCTCTTTGTAGTTTTTATGACTCGAGTTATTAAGCTTGCTAAGGTATTTACAACTTGGTGCCCTAAAATCCTTTGATTTGGGAGTCATCGACTAAAAGCTCGTTACATGGGTCATATAGAAAGCTTAAGTGAGACAGTAAAAAATTTGAAAAAAAAAAGTAGGTACATGAAACAGAAAACGTACCAAATGCTCTAGTTAAGCCCCAAACACTTATTTGAGAAGAGTTGACTTTTGATGATGGTATATTAGCCTAGTCTAGTCCTAGATGTCGAAGCAATCAAAGAATTGAAGAATCATTGTTTATTGATGTGTTGACTTACAATTAGTAGAGTTCACCTAAACTAGAGAGAGGGTGATGATAGTAATGAAAAATTCAACCTTAGGTTATACATTGGGAAAATAATGAAAAAAAAAAAGAACAAATTTGAGGCATGTGAATCATACGAAAGGTGACATGATATATTTGACCACAGAGGGTCGAAAATTGAAGTAACTTGTAAAGTCATGATGATCTACTTAGTTCTTTACACACATGTCAGTTTTGTATTAGAAGAGTGGTATTGTGATTTTGAAACAGTTAGTAGATTTAACACTGTAATTTCAAATACTAAGATTAAAAAGTTAGATTGTCTAACCAAATATTTTTGTATGCTTATGTGTTTATTGTTATTTAGGTTATACTTTTGTTGAGGACAAAAAATGTTTTGGAGGCATTTGATAATTGTATTTTATACACTTATTCGGGGGGCCTAAAATATCAATGGTTGAACGAGAAATTGGAAGAAACAAAAGAAAATCAAGGAAAAAAAAAAAAAAAGCAAGGTCCAAAGTTTGAAGACCAAATTGCTATATTCAATAGTTGATTCGGACCACAAGAAGATACTTTAAAGATTGTTAGGAGACAATTGGATGGAGTTAGAACTAAAAAATGAATGGAATATGATCAAAATCAATTTCCAATCGCACAAGTTATATTCTAGATTTTTAGTCGAAAATTGAGATCCATTTTTGGCATAGTAAATGTTTGAATTGTAAAAATTATATTTCTATCAAAGTTGTATCATTTGAGTTAACTTTCCGACTCAC
This sequence comes from Fraxinus ornus, assembly GCA_903798235.1. NCBI lineage: Eukaryota > Viridiplantae > Streptophyta > Magnoliopsida > Lamiales > Oleaceae > Fraxinus > Fraxinus ornus. Next base: position 9,142 of record CAIGRF010247006.1, read on the forward strand.
TTTAAATCACCTCAATCAAATATCGGAGAAATTTATGGCCCAGTAACGGACTGTTGTCTGGAGACAAAATCTGCGGGCGAATGCAACTTTACTTATTCGATTGGAACTCTTTTGAAAATAAATTTGAACGTGATTAATACATACTGGTGACCTCTCATATACATATTATATTCCAGTATTAATCAATTATTATCGTCAAATGTGGAAAATTCATAATTTTTGTGAGAGAAAGGAAAGGGATTTGCAAGAATTCAAATAAGTGAAGATTCAAATCTGATTTTTAGGCAAAGAAGAGAAAGTGCAAGTGAAGATTCATCAAAAAACCATTGAAGAAATTCAAGATTCATCTTCATCTTCTAAATTTATCGAAAATTCAGGTTATATCTTTTCACTTAAATATGATTTTTTTGAAATTTCGATATATTATGCTAATTTTATACATTGATATGATGATATAAACCCTTGTTATGAGATTTTTGGTATTAATTAATTATGTTGACAACTAGTTTTCTTGGATATTTATTATTTTTCACCAACTTTTCAATTAATTAGCTACTAATTGAAATGATTTTTTGGAATCTATTACTATCGAGAGAGATAATAAGTTTTTAGCTTAAAATAATAAACATTGTAAAGTTTGATAGATGAGATATACCTTTATACTTTATATGGTTTTCACAGGTGTTCTAGATTGTTTAATGTATTTATCATGTTTGCATCTTCCATCGAGAGGTAGGAGGGACAAATGAGGGGAATAGATTTGATAACTATTGATAGAGGTTTCAATTAAATTAGGAACACTAACCAACAAAAATTATTACAAATTGTCATTTTAATTCGTTGTGCTAAAAATGGATTAACAAAGGAGATTCGACATCTTAGCAATACATTCACATATTAAATTTTTATTTTTATTTTTTGTTAAATTACTTTTTAGTTTAATCGATAATTTAGATATCAGTATATAAAACTCAAAACCTATTTGTTATTCGATTAAGATTGCTATTAATTTGAACTTGATTGAATACTTAGTCATTGTGGGTTCGACACTCTACACGCTACTATATTACTTGTTTACGATTTCGTTCACTTGCGAAAAATCAAACGATCACTCTTATACAGAAGCAAAAGCAAAAGCAACGAACCCTCAATCAATTTCATTAAGCTGATCTCAATTCACTTGCATATAAGAAGCACTACAATTTTTCCCCCTTTCTACTTGCTTTTTCTGTATTCTTTTCCCCATTTTTTTAAAGGGGTATATGTGTTGGTTTGACAACAGGGGCGGATCCAGCATTTTGAGTCAGCACGGGCGGCTACTGATCGTTGACCGTGGACAACAATAAAATATTAAGAGCCCCGTTTGATGTTTGTTTTTTGCAAAAAAAAAAAATGTATTTTGGAATAGTGATTTGATGGAGAATGTGTGGTTAAAAATAAAGAAAAATTTAGAATCTGAATGTATTATTTTATTGAAAAAGTTGTGGTTGAAAAGAATAGAGAAAAATGTATTTTGAAAAAAAAGGAAATCAAATAAGGTCTAAACTTTAAATATAATAATTATTTTTTTCAAACTGAACATATATAATTATGTTGTACAAATTAACAATATTCACTAAATGATATTGTGACTAAGCTTAGTATAATTTAAAGGAAGAGCACGGGTTCGAGTTTTTAAAATTGCATTAAAACCAATATAATTTAACATATATTATTCTGGTAAGTTCAATGTCAAAGTTCAATAATTTCCATCATGGTCAAGCCTTCAATAATCCTAAGGAAGGTTATATGTTCGAATTCGACAAATGAACAACATGGGTTAGAATTTTTACAATTGCATTAAAACGACTGAAATTTATTATATATTATTCTGATAAGTTTAGTATCAAAGTTCATTAAGTGTCATAATGGTCAAGCTTCAATAATTCCAAGAAGAGATCATAGGTTCGAATTTCCTCTCTTTTACGTTAATTTTTGTAAAAATTGTCCAACTAAAAAATTCCACAATAATTCGAAACATTGACCTCTAACATGAATATGCAAGTTCTAACCATCTGAGTTACAAGAAATGTTTGTAAATAAAATGAATTACCAGGTATATAATATAAAATGTTTATCTATTGTCAAAAAAAAAAAAAAAAGTTCCCAGTGGATCCAGCACGGGCGGCCGCGAGGCTGGCCGAGAGCTAGATCCGCCCCTGTTTGACAAAAGCAGCTCCTTAAAATATGGAGTGCATGCAAATCATGTGGTAACTCGAGACTATGATTAATGTTTTCCATCCAAATGGGGACCGATGTGCTTATTTTCAGAAGATTGAGTGTTTGTCTCAAAAAAAAAAAATTGAATGGGGACTTAAGTGTTTTATTTCCCAAATAAAGGGCCCTCCAGCTGGAAAGTTCTTTACTGAAATATTTTTTTTAATTAGTATTATTATTTTTTGGATAAAGCAATGACGATAGTTGTTCCATTTTATTAATAGTAGAAAAATAGTACTCGAGCTGGGTCTAATCATGACCTCCTGTATACATATAATTTTTTTTAAAAATTGATCCGAGATGTAAAATACAAGATATAGTTATGAGACCCAACAAGACATTGACATAGATGAAGAGGTGAATCATTGGTTCACTAATAATTGCTTTTTTATACATTTATTTTACTGTCAAAACATGGAATATAGGTTGATTTTATATAATTTACGTTTTGCAGGACAATGTGATGAATGTAGCGGGAATAATGAGAAATAAGTGAAAAATGATCAAATTGAAAGAAATGAAAGTTTAGGGACCAAATTGCAAATATTCAAATGATGACTCGGAAGCCAAAACAAGGATATGAAGATGGGGAGGTCAAATTGGACTAAGGAAGAAGAAGAAGAAGAAGAAGAAGAAGTAAGTAGTGGATAAAGAAGTCACAAAATGAGGAACAGAGTTTGAGGATCAAAACGCAATAATTGGAAAATGAAATAAGCTATACGGTCACATGAGGCCCTTCAGAGAATTGAGCACCCAGTTTTGTTGTTCTATGCGAACGCAGCTCCCACTACTATGCGGCTGCGGTCGCATAATAGTAAATTTTGACGCAATCTTAGTTTCCTAATTTACGTCAAACTCTTATGGAAACCAACTTCTTTCACGATATTTCAACCTTAGAACGTACCAGAACAAGGGTAGACATATCCATACATATTTTTCTCTGATTTTTGCTCAAGAATCTCGATGAAGAAGCTAGGAAGGAACTCAATCGGAATTGGTGATTTCTCATCTTTTATCCATGTAATTTGATTTTTCATTGCCAAACAATTCTAGGATTTATATTTTCTTTTCATGAATATTTTGGGATTGGCTTAATCTTTACTCATCTTTTATCCATGTAATTTGATTTAGTCATGCTTTTTCCATCGAAAAATTAAATTATTTGTTGAGTTTTAATTTCAATTTTACTTTATTGATGGATTGATTATTGCCTCATGCTTGATGTATATGGTCGATTCTCAATCTTATTTCAATAAAAAGAGTGTGAATGTGTTATAGGAAGTTTAGATTATAGGATTACAATTAAATTAAATTAATTTGTAACGTTATATCTTCCGATTAGAGAGTTGGCATGAAGGCTTCTAATTGAGTTATAAGAATGAATAATTGATGAGATTGATTCAATCCAAATGAGGGGAATTCCGATGCTTCGCTACCCCAAACATTGATTTTAATTTCATTATTTCAAACATTGAATTCTCAATGTTATTCAAACAATAAATTCTACTTTACAAACGAAAGAACGTCCATCCTTTTATCCTTTGAACATTTCTTCCATCTCCCCGTAGAATCGACACTCCAAAGCTGTGCTACAACTACCGCGTTATTTTTTGAGCGTAAAGTGGCCGAAACAAACTAGTGTTTAACCAAACCCGGTGGTTGAAAAAAACTAGAGTTTTACCTTACGTGCTCTATTTTCATTACTCGAATGAACTTTGAAATTGAAGGCTTGAAAGGTCTGAATGTAGGAGAAGATTACAAGAAGGCAAATTTTAGTCCCTATTTGTTTCAAATTAATTCAAAATTTAATTCAAAATCAAAAATTAATTTTAATCACACATTTCATCAACTTTTATCAAAATTTACTAAAAATCTAATTTTAATCTACACCAAACCGATACTTAGTATTCAGCATGGGAATGGGATTGTGCCAATGTGGCTTGGTGGCTGCAAGAGAAGATTTTTGTTACAAAACAAGTGAATATCAGAATTGCTCTGATACCACTTGTTAGGATTAATACTACTTGTTGTGACGTCAATCAATGGATTGAGATGTTGAAGTTATATGGCAAAATAATAAAGTATATGATCAAAAACACAAGAAGACAAGAATATAACAGAGGAATTATGAGATTTTATTGCACCACAAGAATAATAGAGAAGAGAGAAAAATATTACAATGATCCTATAAACTAGTAATCATAAATTTCACACTATAAATTATATAGAAGAGCCTAGTAATTATAGAAAACATATAGGGGACGTCCAAGACCTCTTGGTAGAATTGTTGATGAAGTAGGATGCCAAAAACTGAGTCCAAAA
>CAIGRF010247008.1:0-18040 GCA_903798235.1 Fraxinus ornus
TGCTTCAAGTATCTAACTTTTTACATAAATTTTTACCTAAGGGTTTACCTAATTGTCAAATGACGACCCTTTATTGTCCACAGGCGCCCCCCAATAGGGGCCGCCATTTGGCAATTAGATAAATCCTTAGGTAAAAATTTATGTACAAATAGTTTTTCCCTATAAATAAATAGGAAAAATAAATACACATTTAACAATCAGCCTTGATATGCTTAAATTGTGCACGGATATTATAATACACATAAAAGTTTAACAAGTTCGTCTCCATTACACACAATACGTTATTCCCATCATAAATTTACATAACGTTTAAAAAGTTCGTCTCCATTACACATAATACAATACTGATTACGAGAGCATATATATACAATGATCTTATTTCACTCGTCGGTTTTGAATTATTATTCCGTTCCTTTTTGTTCCATCAAGGGGACGATTTCTTGGGTGGTTTCACTACTAGAACTGCACATTTTGCATGGTGAGCACAGTAATCGCTAACGCTCCCCAAAAACGCCCTTTAAAAAAAAAAAAAACAAATTTTGTAATGTTCATATATAGTGTCTGAAAGGATAATGAAACTGTAAGAAGGGATCAAAGATCATCACCTCTTGATTTGGCCGAGTCCACGGCTACCAACGACAAGAAGATCAATGTTCATATCTTCTAAGGTTTGACAAATTTTGTCCTTTGGATCTCCCTCGAGAATAAGAGTTTTAGTTTTGACCTAAGTCGAAGAGATAACCATGCATGTTCAGTATCTACTATCTACACTCCCCAATTTGTTAAGAAAAACAAAATAAGAACCATTTTGTCCCTGCACATCTCAAATGCACGAGAGAGTATTCTTGCACCATTTTGCTCTTGGGTTTTGCTTGCAGATTCCACTACTGAATTTCAAACGAACGCTCATTCGCAACTACTATAAATAATAATTTATTATAAGATAAATGAATTTTTTCCAACCAACCAAACATGTCCTTACACAGTGAGATAATTGATTTAATTATTAGTATATAGTGCAAGAAAGAAAAAATTGCGATAATTAAATTTTGGCTTGAAAACATCAACATTGAGACTTCGAATTTGGTAGATAAATTCCTTATTTAACGAAAAATACCAACAATAAATATGTCACCGTTAACGATATGTTGTTGATTGAACGGCGAAATAGAAATTTTCAACAACAAAATTCTTTTGAGCTAAAAATGAAACTCAGTGTGATCAATTCTTAGTCTCTGTTTGGGTTTTATTTAAAATTTTAATCCATAAATTTTTAACCATTACTCATGATAAGTAACTTTTTATCTGAAAAAATGATACCCGAATAGAAGCTTAGGAACTTTTTAATGAGAAACGAACCATATCCACCAGGAAAGGCATATCGAGGCAGGGGCTCCATGACATGGACTATGGTTACCACCACCTTGTACTCCTGCTCCGCCGTCTGAGGAGTGGTGCCACCACTATGCTTCAACAACTTATCAAGAACCCATTCAAGTGCGTAGAAACTCTCGTCACTATCATCAATAGCCACCAGTAAATTCATCATCTTCTTCCCCTCCTGCCCCTCCACTGGCTGCTGCTCCGCCATTATACCACTGTTGCCGGTCTCGGACGCTGTCGGCTGCTGCTCTGCCGTTGCACCAAAGTTGCTAGTCTCCATCTCTTCCTTTGCTGTTCTATGTCCACCACCCTCAGCTTATATATTGTTTAGTTGGACTCTAGCTTATGTACAACGTGGCTTCTTTATGCCGTCTTTTTTTGCATGAAAAAACAGAAGCTTCCATGTCCATGGACACCACATGTCACAAACCCAAATTTTCTTGTCCAAAATAATCACATTATTTGTTGTAAAACCAAAAAATATAGTCTCTTGCCACTCTCATCCTCTCCTTTAGGATATCTATGTGGCGTATGTATAATTATACATAGTTCCTTATTCGATTGGATCAAACTTTTGAGCTAAATCGGAAGATGCCAAAATATTTTGAAGCTTGCTGCACTTACATAAATGGAATTACCAAAAATGCAAAAATAAGGTGGCTCAAACGGGACCTCAGGCTGATTGTTAAATGTGTATTTATTTTCCCTATTTATTTATAGGGAAAAACTATTTGTACATAAATTTTTACCTAAGGATTTATCTAATTGCCAAATGGCGGCCCCTATTGGGGGGGCGCCTGTGGACAATAAAGGGTCGTCATTTGACAATTAGGAAAACCCTAAATTTTTACCTAAAGATTTATCTAATTGCCAAATGGCGGACCCTATTGGGGGGGCGCCTGTGGACAATAAAAGGTCGTCATTTGACAATTAGGTAAACCCTTAAGTAAAAAGTTAGATACTTGAAGCATGACCCTTATTTATAACATATTATGGAGATTGATTGTAACTTATTTATTTATAATATATTACAATATTCGCGCACAATTTAAGCATATCAAATGGGTTCTCTCGCTTATGGGGTTCAGTTGGGGGCACGTCTTTGATAATTGTGTCGTCGTTTTTGTATTGTGATCAGTCACATGAATGGTTCAATGTGTTTATCGGTGTTTGATTCTGTCTTGGAAGGGTATTTTCAAACATGAAGATGAATACCTAGGTATTCAACGAGGAGAAATGACATAGTAATCGGCGAAGTAGAATTCCAAAAAATATAGTCTCTTGCCACTCTCATCCTCTCCTTTAGGATATCTATGTGGCGTATGTATAATTATACATAATTCCTTATTCGATTGGATCAAACTTTTGAGCAAAATCGGAAGATGCCAAAATATTTTGAAGCTTGCTGCACTTACATAAATGGAATTACCAAAAATGCAACACATCACTCACATCAGGGTGGAGTCCGCACTTCTTTTTTTTTTTTAAATACACAGTGGAAACCATATTTTTGTCTTATTCTAGTTTTTTTTTCTTACAAATAGTTTTTTTCAAATATTTTTGACGCGCATTTTCATTTACTTTTATTAAGAAGAGATGATGTGCTCATATGTTAAAAATATTTAGCTCCTATTTGATGGGGATCAAAAATTAGTTTTTTAGCAGATTTTGATAAAAATTGATGAAATATATAATTAAAAAATTGTGGAATCCAAAACAATATGTGGTTAAAATTGATTGTTGACTTTGACTTAAATTAAAATCTGATTTTTTTTTATCAATACCAAACAGGGGATTAGTTTCTGCAGCTATCTATTGTCAAAATACTGTGCTTCAGAGCAAAGCAAACCCAATACTTCGAATTGAAAAGCATTAATAGCTCAAATACAAGTTAAGATTTTACATGGAGAATCTCCTCAATGCTTCGAATTGAAAAAAGCATGATGCAACTTAAAGGCAGGTTAAATATTGGAACAATAAGAACAGACCTCAGGTAGCATTTCAAGTTAGGTATATGCTACAATCTTGATTTATCAAGAGGAGGAGAATTTTCGTCTATTGTCCCTGGAAATAACTCTACCGCCCAAGAATCTTCAAACGCTCAACTGGACGTTGTAACTACATCAGATATAATCGTATCCCTGGATGAAGAATCCATTTCCAGAATAAGTTTGGTATAACTATGGAGCGAGGGAAGATATTTAGTCAGCGTGATGGGAAATGGAGCAACCACTTTCAATATAACAAGAATGATGTGGTAAGGAAGAGAAAGAAACGAAAAAATGAGATGTGAACAAATATGAACAGTTTAATAATTATTTGACGATCAAGTATATAACGATAGCAAACAAATTCTTGTTACTTCATACATAGTGAGTTTCAAAGAAATGCTCATCAAGAAAACTTAAATTAGAAATTGGTACAAACAAAGTGTAAATGCACCTTTAATCGGCCTCCCACCCATCTAGTCTTGCCCCTGGATTGTAGTTTGTGAACAGCCGAAACTCATTGCCAAGTTTGCTAGCGTGATGGGGTCGAAAGCCACACGGGCGCAAACCCAAGAGCTCTGCAGCCCTCTCCTTTTGCACCTCGCCTACATGAAATCAAAAGTAGAAATAGTGAAAGCGTAACCTTTTAAGCAGTTTTTTACACAGCAACATGCTGGCCAGTTCACGCTAGAGGAAGCTGGGCAGAATTTCGGCCAGCTCATGGGAGCCAATGGGGATGATTTTTGTGTGGCCAAAGCCTATGAATTTTTTCGGCCTAAAGCAACTGCTACATGCTGGGCTAAGGAGGTTTGGAAACATTTCATAACTACAAAGCACTCTTTCACGCTATGGTTGGGAGCCCAATCAAAGTTGCTAACAAAAGATAAGTTACACTACTTGGAAATTGATAAAAATTGCAGTTTTTGTACTTCATGTGAGGAGATGTGCAACCACCTGTTTTTTGAATGTCCATTCTCCTCGAGCATTTGGAGAAGCATCAAGATTTGGCTGGGCATCACTAGAGCAATGAATACCATGGCTAGGGCGCTAAAATGGATGAAGGAGGAGGTTAGAGGAACCTCACGGCAGAACAAAGCTAAAAGGATTGCCTCAGCTAGTTCCGTTTACTACATTTGGATGGCAAGGAATGGAATGGACGAATGGTGTTTGAAAATCTTAATCCCCATGTGGAGAGCATTGTACGACGAATCAAAACACATGTATACGAAGTGATGTTTACTTTCTATCCTAATGTTTTGATTTCTTACGAGTCACTAGCAATGGGTTGATTTCTATTCCTTTCGTTTTTTATGATAATTTTGTTTGATCACTTGGGTATGCCCAAAGTAGTTGTATCCTCATTGTAACTTCATTGTTGATTTGCCCGGGTATGCCTCAAGTATTTGTATATGATTTTTGATCAATATAATTCATTTTTACCTATCAAAAAAAAAAAAAAAAAAAAAAAACAAGCTCCAAGAATCTGGGCAAACAGACTTACAAATGCCATGAACACGTGTAGAACAATTAAAACTTATTTTTCTTCATAGAGTTTAGTTAACTTTTCTTGGACTGGATGATAAGAGATAAATTGATCAGAAATCAACGTCTTACCGGTGAGTAAAAGCAAGTAAGATTGCCCTGGTCTTGAGAGAAATGAAATTGTTTCAGTAACTTTCTCCAAGCACTCCTTACTCTGTTGCCACAGCCAACCATTGAATAAGATCATCAATGTCATGAATATTATGCAGATAATTTTAATTTACAGCTGAAACAATTCATAAGTAATATTTCATCTGGTATCAAATAAAGTTAAAGAGGAAGTTAAAGGTGTAAATTTCCGCCAGGGATTTGGATACGAAAAATGGAAGTAAACCTATTTATCATTACTCGACCAAAGAGAAAGAAATATTATTCTCGCTATAGCAACCTTGTGAAAAATGGCATATGCATATCGGTACATATATTGGTGACTTTTCCAATTCAATTGAATATCTCAAATGCCAAAAGCTGCACAAGTCATCGTCTCATAATATAATTGCCGTTAAAAATGACACTAACATAGAATGAGAATATATTTTTATCTAGATTAAAAAGTTGGATTTATTTGAATCATGATCCAACTTGTTTCCCATTCATGACATTCAAAAAGCCAACCATTCACATGCAAACATGGACAACCAAGTACCCAGTACCGTAAGCTACTAAAGTGGAATGTGCAACCCTATACCAACTGATACAAGGTAAAAGAGTTTTTCAAATTCATATTATTTATCATGCTTCAACTTTTCTTGTCCTGCTATACCCTTTGAACTCACAAAATTGTCCAGCATTAAACAATCATCCAGATTGGCTGTTTGTGTTGTTTGCACAAGCTAGATACAAGCAGTTATGTCATAATATGTCCCAACCATCTCTATCTAGCTCTCTTTAAGAAGGAAAGAAATTTATTATGAATATTATAATAAGTATGCCCCAAAAACGGAAAAATATTCCAACCGCCTCCTTCCCCACTTCCACCAGCATAATAAAAAAAAAAATCCACTTTCATGAGCAACCGAACCTCCATGCATATTGATTAGTATTTCCTCATTTTCTTTGTATCCTTTATCATTTTCTTATAAACGGACAGTGTATGTGACTCTACTAGTGCTTCATTCTTCACTGGAACCTGTCATTTGGATTTTGGATCACAATATGTGCCTGGTATTCATTGATCAAATAAACAGAAGCTAATGTGGAAGGTAAAAATATCAAATGTACAGCCAAAAGAGACTATTCACATAGTGATTTGTCATCCAAAGGTGAGTATACTAGCATCAATTTGGTAGTGCAAGATAAACTTTTACCAGGTAAGGAGGATCTGCAACTATAATTGGAAATGAATGCTTTAATGATAATGGAAGATCCTCTGGCTGGTTGTAGTCATAGAATGTAAACTCCATACCGTATTGCTGAAATCTTTTATCATACTCCAGAAGCTGTGCAGATACTTCAGGACCAATTTTCTGAAATTTCCAATAAAATAAAGAGTAAGCATACAAATTACTAGGCACATTAATTCCAACTCCATGTAAATATTAGGTCGAGGCATCGAAAGCTATGCTTTCCACAACAGTACCTTGCCAATATGATTCTGATTTTCTCAAATATCCAATAAAAATGGAAGGAGAAATAAAAGCCAGCACATTGACCAATTACAACAAAGCAATAAATAGTGAAAACACCTATTGCCAAGCATAATATTGCAAAAAAAAAATGTACCTGCAAATAAATCATTAATCTTCTAATTTGTGTTAAAAAGGAACGAATGGTTAAAAATAAATAAAAAATCATTCCCCTCACCCCCTCGAGCAGCATTTAAGCTCATTGTCATTCGATAATATCATTGCCAATTGCTAAAGGGATACTAAAATCTCTAAACATATAATGAGAAAGTAAAACCCATTAATGTTTATAATTCTGAGCAAATATTGAACTTTGTTGAAGACGATATTTAAATGAATAGAAGTTACCCTCTCCGTTAACAGCTTAAGCTTTCAAAAGATATGGACAACGTGGTATCAAAATCAGGCTTAAAGACCCAAGTTTTAGTCTCACGGTCACCCATTTTTATAAAATTTTCCACATGTGAGAGTGAGACCTTAGGTCAAAAAATGAATCCAGTTTGCACGTGAAGAAGAGCGTTGAGGATAAAATTTAAATGATTTCTCTGGCTTGTCCCTACAGTTTAGGCAATTCGATTGCAACGCTGACGCTGTACATCATATTCCAAATCTTGGGCCTTTATTACGGCACCTTAACTAGTACTACTGTAAAGTACCTTGAGATAGGCATAGAGAGTGGGGCAAGCAATGCAAGCAACGGAAGGGGACTCTACGTTTCCGCATAGAATAATTACTTCTCGAGCAATTCTCTCGGCGGTGTCGCGGTCATACCAGAACTGGCTGAGTCGCCAGTCCTCCGCCACCAGTGCCACCTCCTCCTCCTGAGGAGCTTCCGCCACCGAGCGGTTCTGTTCAGCCAGGAACTCCTTGAGTGCTTCCAGTGCTTGAGAGCTGAGCATCGGAGTATCATCGCCGTCATCATCAATTACGGTGTCGTTTCGGGGCGTCTCCTCCCTCGACAGCTCCATTTTCTACCACCTTATTACGGCGATTTACAGTGGTTTATTGAGGGTTTTCTCCCAACTTTTTCTGCCGCCACGAGTCCAGTGAAGGTTTTAACTTTTAAGAGCATAATTTGGTTATGCTTTTACTTATTTAAATAAATAAGTATTTAAAAATAATTTTTAAGTCAGTGAAAATTGAAGGGGTAAGGTTTTCAAGTTTTGTTATTATTATCAATTTTTTGTTAACTAGTGAGTTGAACTGCATTACGAGTTATTATAAAATGTTTTATAAGTGTCGTAAAGTAATATTTGAATATGCATGAATGTTAATAAATTTAAAATTAATACCAGTGGATATATGCATAATCATTTATTTAATTTCTAAAACTGGATGTTAATTAGCATATATTGACGTGAATAATGAAATGCATTTTTGAAGGTGAAATTCTAATTAACTTATAATTATAATTAATAATACTGGAATTCCTAAATAAAGTTAAATATTAATTAAATAAATGTAAATGTTAATTAATTGAGAATTAATAATAAGAAATGCATACATTAATATGAAAGCAAAAAGTGAAATGAATCAGTCAAATGTACATGTACGTTGATGATGGTAACTAAATGAGTAAATAAATTAAATACATTTTGAAAAACAAAAAGTAAGTTATTGTTGAAATAATTGAATTATAGTGGGGATAGAATCGTCTAAAAAATTATTCGTGTTGATTACGATTAATAGTAACAAGAGTTATAAAAAAAAGCCCCCACGGGCATGGCTCAGTGGTAAAGAATGAGGGTTCTCTACAGAGTATCGAATGTTCAAATCCCCGCAGCAGCTGGAAGGCAACATTTATAGGCAACATTTATATTGGAAGACAGATGTCCACACTGAGGAGAACCGTCAAATGTCCGGTCCAAGTGTATATAAGCTGCGATCGATAAAGATCGAGCATACCCGGGCTTATAAAATCAAGAGACTTACAAACGATAAGATAAAGACCCGAAGCTAAATACTTAACATGAATCAAAGCATTAGGATACTATGCAAACATAACTTCGTATACAAGCTATCGAAATGTGATCTTCAAAAAAATCTTCCTAGTCGTCGCCGTCCATAAGTGGTAAACAATGCTAGCAAGTACAATTTTCCTGGCTCTGCTTTGCCAAGAAGTACCTCGAGCTTCCTTGTTAATCCACTTCAATGCGCTAGACAGCGTCATCATTGATCTCTTAATCCCCAACCAAGCTCTAGTCTGACCCCAAGTGGCCGAAATAAATGAACACTGAAAGAATAAGTGCTGATTCGTTTCGGTGTGTCTCCACAAAAAACACAAGTTCTGTTAATAGTTAAGTGCAGCAGCCTGGCCCTTGTAAGAAGCTTTGCTTGTGCACCCAACCACAAAATAAAAGAATGCTTTAGAGTGATGATGGTCGATGGACCTCACAACCTCCACTGCCCTAACTTTTTTCACCCCCTTCGGCCTGAATAACTCATGGGCTCCACGGCCTTTTTGGATCCCCAAAAGATGTTCCAGCTAAGACTAATGACCTTTGAAGAACCGTGGTTGGAATGGGGAAAATGGACAGCCAAAACATTCAACACCCTGAAGAACGTCGCTCACAAGTTTGGCCTCCCCGCATAGGACAAAGGTGCCTTCCACCATGCACAAATATAGGCTGAAATTTTGTTGATAAACGAGTCATAAGAGCTGATTATCAATGTCTCAGCTGCAAGTGTGGAATATCCAAGTAACGAAACGGCATAGATCCCTTGGGAATATTAGTTAGTGCATAGATATCCTCTAACTCTTGACCATGAACTCCCGCCGTATATAAGTTAGACTCGTTAGATACCAACCGAAATTGCGTCTCCTCTAGCAATAAGTATCAAATCATCCGCAAATGCCAAGTGGGTAAACTTTAGATGGCCACATTAGAATGGAAATTGAACTCACAATTCTTGGTAGCTCCCTTCAACGTTCTCAAAAAATATTCAAGACATAAAATAAACAAAAAGGTGATAGATAATCCCCTTGACGAAGTCCCTTTCTTCCTGAAAGAGTAGCAATGCATTCCATCACCCACTCTATGAATTTTGTTGGAATCTTCTGCTAATCTTTTTTCAAGGGATAATTGAGCATTTGAAAGACCATTAATGACAGATAGCTCAACATCACTACCTGTGTTCAAAGACCATTAATGACAGAGCTCAACATCACTAGCTGTGTTCTGTCTCCTATAGTTTACTTCATTTTAATGAATCGCCAATTGCAGATCAACACAGTTTTAGTTCTCATAAACACACCCCCAAACAATAAATCCAGAAAAATGCAATTGCAAATGAACTACCTAGACAAGGGGATACATTGACCAACACCCAATAATGTCAATAACCAAATTGAAAAAGATAATATGGCCCATCTGGTTTCAAGGCTCGCCACGACCACGTCTGTCACGGTACCAGCTGCTTAAAAATGCTTATGATTAATTCCAGGTTTGGCTGAAGCTGCGAGGCTGTCACGGTACAATGGTCATTGCGTTGAGTAAGGATAGTAGACAGATACATAATTTAGCACTCGAATTCTCCGCCATTCACTTGCTTTATGGGGGGCATTTATGCATCTTTGAAACCCTAATTATCAATTTCTTTGCAGTAGAACTGTATCGATTTTCGAACCACCATAAGCCCAAAACATAGAGGCATAGAGAACTCCCTAGATAAAACCTAAAAACCTCAAATAAGCAAGAGGGCATTTACTTTAGATTTTACTTTAAAAAGCAAAAAACTGAAGCAAACAAATTATAATTTCGTTAAGACCTCCAAATAACAGCACAAATCCTACATGTAAAATCGTACTCATTGCTTTACACTCAACTATCACTATTAGCGGCACTTAGACCCGTAGACCAGTCGTCATCTGAATTTTCCGGGCTTAGCGGGATTGAATTCGGGCAAGTCCTTCGATTATGCCCATAATGCTTGCATCTAGAACATGTGACCGAATTAGTTTCCTCTCCTTCGAAAACAGTCTTTCGGCTTCTTGACATATCAGAACGTCGTCTCCACAATGGTGGTAAAACAACTCTATTTTTGACCTCTTCTGGAACAACCCAACTGCACTCGCTTCCTAAAGGATGAATTGTTGCTGCATACGATGCAAATAACGATTCCTTCGTGTAATAACTAGAGCAGTAGTTGTATGCACTTAGTTTGCACGTATTTATCACAGCCAAAGCATGTGGACATGGTATTTGATCAACTTGGAACTCTCTACAAGTACAAGTCTTAGATTGCAAATTTATGACAAATGAATGCATTTTTGGATCCACAACACGAAACACATTGCCATCCGTAGGGTGTACCTGTTAAATAGAATTTGTCATGCATGTATAGAATTACCAGGTCATAACCAGAACTGCCAACAACTATAGTATAAAGGAAAATGTATCTTACGTCCATTGATAACGACAATGTGTTCTGCTGCCTCAACCGATCCTCTGCAGCAGTTGCAAGAGCTGTGAATGTGGATTTAGCTGCACCACGCCGTTCAAAAAACCATTTCTGCACCATTGACCTCAACCACTCGATCAAACACGTGATTGGCATATCCCTTGCTTGCACCTCAACTGGATTTATTGATTCAACTATATCAGTTGTCATTATTGAATACCGACGGCCACTAAAAAAAGCTCGAGCCCATTTTTCATACCCTACTTCTTGAAGGTATCTACGGATAAATGGATCCATAATATCAAGGTTGGTCATGTGAGACTCAAATGCCTCCACAAGATATGCTCTGGAAGCATTGTAAAAGGAAGTAGACTGATCTTTGCCTATACCACCAAACTTTAGTTGCATATTGTTTAACAGATGATTCGTGCATACGCCATGATCAGCACTTGGATAAACTTTTTCAAGGGCTCGACTGATACTTGTATCCATGTTTGAAATTACAGTCAACTCTTCACGATCTCCAATCGCTTCCTTCAACTTGATAAAAAACCATTCCCAAGCAGCATCATTCTCTGACTCTCCAATCCCAAAAGCTAAAGGAAAAATTTGTTCATTGGCATCCTTAGCACAAGCAGTGAACAACGTCCCACCATACTTGAATTTCAAAAAGCTGCCCTCCACAACTATAACAGGTCGACAATGCTGCCAACCTTGAATGGAAGCAGCCAAGCACATAAAGAGGTACCTGCAGGAATTAACATAAAAGAAAATAAACTAATCATTATCAATATGATCAATTAATGAATATCAATATGACCAAATTTAATAATGTAGACATACTTGAACCGATTGTTTTCTTCTGTCTCCAAGACAACAAGTGATCCAGGATTCTTGTTATCCAACATGTATAGGTGCTTTGCCAATGAGCTATAAGCTTCCTCATATGAGCCTCGCAAACTTGTCAATGCATGTTCTCTTGCTCGCCAAGCTTTTCTGTAAGGTATCGTCACTCCATAAGTTCGACACATTTCCTGAATAATATCATGAGGTTTGAGATTTGAACTGGAAGGTAATTGGTATTTTCTCTTCAATAATTCCCCTACAACCCAACTAGTAGCTTGGCGATGATCGCCTTGAACAATATTCTGCGAGCATGAGTGGATTTCATCATATCTTTTTATAACAAACATATCACTTTGTTGAAGCTTTGTAGCACGTACTGTCCACTTGCAATTGGAATCCATACAAACCACATGTAGTAATTTCGTTGTAGATCTCTTTACCTTAAATTGAAAGTCCTTGCTGATTGCAAGCATGCTTAGATGTTTCTTTAATACCTTTTTATTTGAATAAATATTTTTCACTTTCAGTGCAATGGGTGAGAGCTCAGTGATTACATCTCTAACACCGTATTCAAACTCTTCATTTGTTCTATGCCCATCATCGGCATTTGAAGGTTCCGTTTGACATTCAATGAATCTTTCTTCAGTGAAAACTTGTGCATTTGAAAAACCATTTAGAACATTTAGCTCATCTTCAGTGCCCACAATCAGTCTCCTGTCATTCGCTTCTACAGGTGGATCAGGGTTGAACTCATGCGGTGGATACAGAATGTTTGCATCTGATACATGGTTATTTTCTTCTAAAGATGGTGGCAAAATCTCCTTCATTGGCTCATTCAAAATCTCAAGACAAATCGGGTAGCTATCAATTTGATGATCTTTCTTTTTCAACTTCAAGTAGAATAACACATCACGGTCATGCAATATTTTGATTGGAGAGCTTCCAACTTCAGCTATATACTTCATTCGTATTGTTTGGGACAAAGGCCCCAAACCTAATGCACCAAATAATATCTCCAAAAGCTCAACATATGACGTTCCAAGAGGAACCAATACATCTTTCGTTTCGTTGTCAACATATCTATTATTCTCGTCCCACCTTCCATTATAGTTTACAAAAATGCGAACCTCATCCATAACTGTGTTACAAATAAAATATTTTTTTATTAGAATAAAACTGTTCAAGGTCATTATAATTATTACTATCACAAACTTTACGTCTCATAATTTCACAAATATATTAGCAACCTGTTTTATTGGGCAAAAAGTCGTGTCGTGACAATTTTAGAACTAAAACACATAACCTAACTAGTAAATGTAAAAACAAGCACAAGATTTCACAAGTACTTTTTTTACGGAACCCTATAGATACGACTACTCAGATTGCGTGCCTTTTCTCCTGTCCAGTCATAAAACAACCTTCAACCGCATATCAACTCAGTTTGCGTTCCCATAAACACAACTAAAGCAGTTTATATGAAAAACAAGCTGGATTTCAATGCAGCCATATTTCATATGTCATTCAGCTAACATCTCTAACCATAAATGTGGCTCTAATAAGTTATTCACAGCGTAATGCTTAGCCCAGAGTATAAGGATCGACAAAGAGATGCGAGAACTCGTATATTAGTATTGACTTCAGGTTTAGATCTCTTGATTGTTCATAGATGTGACTATAATACAATGTTCAGTGTAATTCTTCCCAGATTATAAGGATCAACAAAGAAATGCAAGAACTTGTGTATCTCATCATTTCGCTGTATTTTGAGTTCAGATTTTACCTTACTAGTAACATTAAGTGTGAAAAAAAAAAACCAAAAACAAAAACATACCATCAAGTTTGTGCATGAGAAATTGGTAGCTGAATTTAGCGATTGATCAAAAATTTTGGGCAGCTGAATAGAGTTTTACTTTAACGATAGTAACAGCAGGAAAGGAATTGAGGAAAGAAGGGAGATGGATTAGAAAGAGTGAGGCAAAAATAGAAGAGAGGTGGAAAGAATAACTTTTCACATAGAAAAAGACTAAACATAGTAGGAGCAGTACAATGGATGGTTAGCGTTTGCCTTAATTTCCATTGATGATGTAGCGTACTGGGTTGACACTGCATAGTCTCTTAGTCCCTTGTTGCTATTATTCGCTTTGGGTTCCCATCCTTACCAATAAAAATGTTCAAAGTATCTAACTCCCAAGTTAACCACTTATCCGTTCTTATGTGATAATATATTTTTGTGATGAACAAGTAATTAAGTAAAAAATATAGAAAGTGAGAAGAGGACAACTGCAAGAGTCTTGTAAAAAAAATTAATATGAACAAGAAACTACAGAAGTTTTTGCTAATATCATGATACATACGGACATTATTGGTGCTAATACTGGATGGCGGGATTTATTTAAGCAAGTAGCAGAATTCCTCCTTCACGAGTCAATCTCTGATCAAAACTGTATTTTACTTGTTAGCTATGTTTACAAACTCCTCCATCATCAGTTAATTATTACCATTTCCTACAGTATCTTTTGGTGGGCATAGTAATAGGTTATAGGTTTTCCAGCTACCTTAAGGAGTGGACAAGAATGAGCTTTGTATTTTTTACTCTCTATGACAAAGTTAATCCAGGAAGAATTATTTGCAGTCAAGAATCTAGAGTAAAATGGAAAGAATTTGCTGATCACAATACTAACCTTTTCAACTCAACACAATTGGCAGGAGATGTAGAAATAAATGCCCTCAAAACTGAATTATGTGGGGGTAGGGGAGAGGGAGGATTGGTGTTTGATCAATCAATTCCCAAATGACATGAAACTAGTTATCTTTAAGAGCTCATAGAGATAACGGGGAAACGTGTTTCAGAATCTCACTCTTCCTAAATTGAAAGCAGATTCAAAGTAGTGAAATCTATTGAACAAAAACGTGTATCCAAGAAATATTATCAAGCCTATTGAATTTGTTGAAAAAAAAGAAAAAGAAAAATCAACAGTTTAAAATTCTAGAATGAACAAATGAATGTATGATCTTTTGTTGGGAGATAAACTAGAAATTTGAACAACTCTAAATTTTTCTTTGTCCCAAAACACAATAACTTAGGGAAATTGCAAAATATTTGTCAAATATCTCAAAGAAACAACCTAGAAAAGGGGCTTAGACCAACACAAAAAGGCACACCAAAACCTCATTAGGAAATTGCTAGTTTCCCCAACATTGAAGATTGGCTTGTGAGTCACCAATGTGTGTGTGGATGAATATACATGGTAAACCTATGTTTCGTTATCATTATATGGCAATTTAATAATGAATTGATGAAAATGCTAAAGAAATGGATTAGAGGGTCACATAGCACAATTTTGAGGGGGAGAGGAATTTTAAGTGGTTTACAGTGTATCACCAATCCATGGTCACATTCAACTAAGGATATGTGAGAGAGCTGATATTCTTGATTTCCAATCTAAAGAGTGATAAAAAAAGCATTTTGGCGTGGTCAATGAATTTTGAGTGGGAGAGGAATTTAAGTGGTTTACAGTGTATCACTAATCAATGGTCACATTCAACTAAGGATATGTGAGAGAGCTGATATTCTTGATTTCCAATCTAAAGAGTGCTAAAAAGAGCGTTTTGGTATGGTCAATGAAAACCATCTATTATTTTTTTCAGCCTATTTAAAACCCCATAATGACTTGTTTGATCTAAGTTCTAGTTCTTTCGTAAAGCTGCTTTTTTTAGCTCAAACCTCAAAATGCTCAGAACAGCAAATCAACTGTAATAATTAGACATCAAATCAAACTCAATAGGATCCAACGACTAAAGGGCCAATGCAAAACCAGTATTATATAACTAGGCAGTGCAACTCCAATCACTTTATTAACACACAGTACATACAAGTAGGTAGCATGGTCTATAATGACCCTAATCTAAGACTTAAGTTTGCAGGTTCAATCGCCAATTTTGAGCACCCTCCCTTCAAGAGCCGGTTTTAAGCCGAGTTCTACCCAACATCGTCGTAACATGTTCATAACAAGAGCAGTTATTAGAAAACATACCTACTGTTTACAGGTACCAATGATCCTTAAATAATTGAAGAAGCTCTTGAATAGTTTAATGGAAATCCGTGCTCGAGTAAAGCTACGGGGTTCTCACGGTACAATATTCAGTGCATTGGATAAGGAATTTACACATATCAAATAGTCCGGCATTCACTCCTTTCTTTCTGGTAATTTTTAGGGCTATCAATTTCCCCATTTTTTTTTAACAAGCTCTCATATTTTAATTTGGGCAACTTACAAAAATACCCTTAAAATTAAGCGTCTTTTGAAAAATCATATGAAACATATTTTGGAAGTAAAAAATACTGTGTAAAATCAATTGTCATTTTTTTTAATAGAAAAAGTGACACAGTATTACTTTTTAAAGTTAAGTATCATCTTTTTATTAAAAAATGACATACAATGTCATTTTTATTTAAAATTGATATTTGTAACTAAAAAGAGTGATAGAAATCAAGAAGGTAACTGAAAAAAGTGATAAACACTTAAAAAGTGACAAAATTAAAAAAAAAATGTGACGAATTCAAAAAAAAATGGCACAAATTAAAAGAAGTTACACAGATTAAAAAAGTGATTGACAATAAAAAAAAGTGACACACACTCAATAAGTGACAAAAATTTTTTATAAAAAGGTGACAAACTCAACAAAGTGACGAAAATTAAAAAAAAAAAAAAAAAGTGACGAAATTCAAAAAACAAATGTTATTGCCTGCACTAAACTCACTGTTTTTCCAAAGACAATGAAATGAGATGGAAGACACATTTTTGAAATGATTACATTTTTTGGTTTTTAATAATGTAATCGATCACTTGCATTATATGTATTTACATGTGCATAACACTGATAGAAAATCAAGAAAAGAGCAATTCATCCTTGTGCAATACACCTTCTCTTCCCTTCTCCATAAAACTAACATTACACTAAGCAATAACCCCTCAAGCAATAGGTTGAAACTGTACAATCAAGAATTGGAGCTCCATATAATCTTGGGTGACCACTCTCCATCCNGCAATTCATCCTTGTGCAATACACCTTCTCTTCCCTTCTTCATAAAACTATAGAAAAACTAACATTACACTAAGTAATAACCCCTCATGCAATAGGTTGAAACTGTACAATCAAGAATTGGAGCTCCATATAATCTTGGGTGACCACTCTCCATCCCATAATCCATGGTGGGTGAACGATACTCCATTTCTTCTTCCTCTTCCTGTTCATACACATATTCAGGTATCTCAACATCCTTTCTCCTCACATTTTCCCACAGAAATTCCAACTTGTTTACATACCTCACCTTCCAATACCACCTACAAAATTTAACTAATATGAATTCGACCTAAAAAACTACTTTGAAACTAAAAAATCTGACATGACAGCTTAAGATTTACCCTCTGGTCCAGGGACGATGAGACGGTCAAACGTCGCGAGGAAGAGGCGGGAGTGAAATCCAGGATGGAGGAAATAAATTGAGTCCAGATTTTCTCTAATTCCAAATCCAAATACCAGTAACAGTGTTTAATTCCATCCAAATTCATATCACTAAAATAGTTAGTTTAAAAACAAGGAAATACCTCTGCTTCAATTCCACAAAATTTACCGAAGTAAACTTATTTCTCCCAAGCAATTCATTGTTCAATCTTCGATATAATAGACCCTGAAATATAAAAAAGTAAAGCAAATACTAATTACACATTTTCCTAAAAAATATAACTCCATAAAAATGCCCAAGATACTATACCAACACATTCGAAATCTGTGGTTGAGAGTTGAAGAGGAGACGACGGAGATGGATTGAAGATTTGAGTTGGATGAGATTTCTCAAAGAGGAAATCGCCGTTGTTGACGAGTTGGGGAAGGTTTGGGGTCTTGGGATTTTTCTCTTCGGAGATTTCACCACCCTGATTTGGGAATTTTATCAAGCCTACACATTAAAATGAAAACATTAAAATTTTCATTCTCATTTTTTTACTCATTTTCAACCACATATTTTTCAATAAAATAATATTTTCCATCACATTAATAACTTCAACTTTTTTCAACCACACACTATTCATCAACCTACTATTCCAGAATACAATCTTCCAAAATAATGTGGCTCAAACACATCCTTTGGGTGTTTTTCGATTTTGATGTTTTGGAAGTAAACGATTCGGTAATAATAGTTTCAAGTCTGTTTGATTGCAAAGATAAAAAATGGGTGGAAATAAAATATTTTAC
>CAIGRF010247034.1:0-20210 GCA_903798235.1 Fraxinus ornus
ATGTAAGCTAGTTTGGTGTTACTTTTTGCTTTTTGGGATTTGGGATTTGCTCATATGTTTCATATTAGATGAATTTTCTGTATTTTGAATTTTGTGGTATTAATTATCTCGAGTGGGCCCAATCAACTCGTGCTTTGACTTGGGAGTTTGAAAATTAATTGAAAATTTTTAACTTTATTTTAGTTCTCAATTCCCAACATGGGTGATTCATCTAATTTTGCCCCTGTTTGACGGTCTCAAAATTCTAAAAATATAGTTTCGAATTGTATTTTTTGAAATAAATGTGTGGTTAAAAAGTAGAGAAAAATTTTAAATTTACGCATAAAATATTTTATTATATAAATATGTGATTAAGAATAAGTATGAAAAATAAATTACATTAAAAAAGATGTAAAACAGGGATTTTATGGGTAATTGTTTTTAACAAATTGCAAGATTTTATCAAACAAGAGGTTGAGATGTCAGGTCATTAGTCTTCACATTTGACTATGAAGTGTCCCATAGCAGGAAGGACAGTTTATGGTCTCTATTTTTCACAGATCTAACCTTTAATGGAAAGAAGAATGTTGTGTGACACGTGTTTGACTGTTTGTGTCCATGGAATTTTTCTTTTCCTCAACATCTCACGTTCTCATCTATGAAGTCAAAACTAGTCTATTTATTATAAACCATTAATAGGAAAACTTTCAGCAATCTCTAGCATTTTCAGTTTTTACAAGCTTTATCATATCCTTCATTTTGTATCAATGAAAGTTTATAATCTTTCATAAATATGTAGTTGAAATTGGACGGAAATCATCCACTTTTTTGTTAATTGACCAAAAAATTGAAAATTTGATCAATTTTGACCAAATTAAGAAGGGAAAATCGTACTTTACATTTTTCTCATATTAAATAAATTATTCAATAATGAGAAAAATGTAAAGTATCATTTTGCCCTTTTTAGTTTCGTCAAAATTGATCAATTTTTTTATTTTTTAGTCAACTAACGAAAAAGTAGTCAGTTCCGCCAAATGGACTCCAACTTCATATCTATAAAGGAAAATACTTTGTGTACATTATGGACAAGGAAAATACTTTGTGTACACCAAGCACTACTCATCTATAAAATGTTATGGATCTTCACTGACACAAAATAAAGATTAAGGCAAAATATACAAAAATTGAAAAGGCTAGTGACCGTTGTTGCAATTTTCCCTTAATATTATATATGTAGATTGGATATAATTCTTATACGACACTAAATGAAATGAATAATAAAGAGGATTTTATATTCACGCATTTAATTAATATTATTATTTCACCCCACATTACCTACCATATTAGATCGGTAAGACGCATAGTTTGTAACATATTCATTGTGACGTGGTTATAATCAAAATAGGGTAAGAAAAAAAAAATACCTTTATGTCTAAATTCCGGCCGCGGACCACCTGGGATGGGTGCGCCCTGACCTGGCACACCTGACCCCTCAAGACCAATTGCTCCTGGGTCGAGACCAATTTGTGGCTGCAGCGAGGTCATCGTGCGAAAGTTACGGTTTGAATAATTTTGATGATTCTCTTCTGCTCCAACTGCTTAATTCAACCAACAACAACTCAAATCACAATGCCAAGGCTATAGGTAAGCAGCCAATTTCACCAATTAACGCTTCAACAACTGAATTTGATCTCGGCATCTCCAATCATCGCATTGAGTCCGTTTTTGTCCCAATTGATGAATCTACTGATGTTATTAACCAAAATTCGTCCCAAATTCATGCAATTGAAGATCATATAGCCATGGGTAATCCTTTAATTGAAGGATACAACAACCAATTGACCACCAATTACATGCCTCAAGTCTCGGCTACCATGATGTCTCCCAATGCCAATTTCGAGTAAATTGATTTCCATTCATGACCAGGCTATTCCGCTACCGAATTCTACTCCTCCAAATAAACCTACGGTGCCCTTGCCTCCAATCAATAGCTTGGCGAATCTCACCGCCAACTTCGAGCCCCCATCTAGACTTAAGCCTACAATGGATATTACAACATCTTCTCCTACAAAAGACCCTTTGAATCGACCCCAGCTAGCCAAAAATTTGGGGAACAATACTAATCCACCACCCACTTTCGGCCCACACGTTGACCAACGTGCGATCAGGCCCTCGATGCGTGGCCATAGCTCGTCGCCCCCTTGGATAATTTCACATCTCCGGGCACATCTAGACCTCCTACCAATCCTTCTGGTGCTTCAGTTACCACCCAGGTTCCAAGGTCCTATGTTGCAGCAGTAAATAACAGACATATTGTGACTCAAGCCGAGAGGATTCAGAGAAAATCATTTGCTATTGTTCTTCGTGCTCCTAAAGAATCTAGATATCATAATCTAATCTCCAAAGAACCATACATCCACCACGACGAGCCTGTTATATTTTCTTGAAGAGTTAGATGAGCAATTCTTGGCTGAGGCATATAGGTTCACAATTGTTGGTAAATTCGTACATCGTAAACCTTCTATGATTAAGGTACGCGATAATTTTATGCGCTTTGACTTTATTGGTGATTTTGAAATTGGACTTATAGATGATACACATTATTATTCATATGGTGCACGAGGATGATTACTCACGATTATTCGTGAAACCAACTTGGTATATTGATGGATGTCCTATTCGGATTTTTAAGTAGACCCCTAGCTTTAGTCCACAGCATAAGGCTCCTATTGCTTCAATTTGGGTTTCATTTCCCTTACTGTCTATTCATTTTCGCGCCAAGAGTGCATTATTTGCTATTGCTAAAGCTATTAGGCTCCCGCTTTTTATTGACGAAGCCACCTCTGACCTTCGACGACCAAGTGAAGCGAGGGTATGGTTTGAGGTCGATTTAGAATGTAAACTCCCTGATTGAGTGTGGATAGATAGAGACAGACAGACAGACAGACAGACAGACAGAGTAGAGGGAAGGATATTGGCAATCGATTATTTATGATAAGGTTCTCGATTTTTGCTTTCATAGCAGACACTTCGGTCAGCTGGACGTAAAGTGTTTTAGTGGTTCCCATTCTGCTCAACCTTATGTGGTCCCAGGTATAGGTGACCTTAATCATAGACCTAAACCGGCTCCGGCCAAAGATAAGGATAAGGGTAAGGATGTTATGACTGCACCTCGCATGAGGTGGACACCTATTAAGAGAAATCAAAGGAGACAAGACAGTGCATTTGAAATGATTTCTCATTCTACTCCTCAAACTGTTACCACTATTACTCTTATTATTTCCGTCACTTCAGTTACTACATCATAGACAACAGCTAACCATATGGCTCCTAGTCTTTACACTGCTCCACCTGTTATTAGTCATATTGTTCCACATATTACTATCTCTCTACCATCATATCATTCTACAATTGCTCCCATTAAAGTGGATACTCAGAGTTCTCGTGTTATTACATCAGCTCCTCATTTAACTGCTGAGTCTCTAGACCCCATCAGTAGTGCACCTATGATGGTTAGTTCTACGTATTTTGATCATCTCTTGGTAGATATGTCAGAGAGGCCACATGGTTTTATGGAGCTAGATGTTCATGTTATCTCTACACATTGTCAGCAGAATATGGAGACTTTTTTATCTACAGATCAGTCCAATTCTGATATTTTTTTTCTCATATTGAAGTACATCAACAAGGTCCATATCGTTGATCTTCAGCTGATGACTTGGCAGGCATGACTAGTAGGATAGGGGAGGATGGTTTTGTCCTAGTTGGTCAAAGTAGAAATAC
Organism: Fraxinus ornus; assembly: GCA_903798235.1. Taxonomy (NCBI): domain Eukaryota; kingdom Viridiplantae; phylum Streptophyta; class Magnoliopsida; order Lamiales; family Oleaceae; genus Fraxinus; species Fraxinus ornus. The sequence goes on from CAIGRF010247034.1 coordinate 3,763, forward strand.
GAAAGCCACCAATACTTCAACTCCTGGGATGGTGACCAGGAGTCGGTCATAGGATACCTCTTCACGCACATCCAGATGAATACCATCATATGGAATGCGAGAGTTATAGCTAGTGTAGTTACTCGTTGGTGCCTGAAGAGACGTATACAGCTTCATCGGGTTTATCTTTTGGTTATATTAGAGTCTTTTGTTTTTCAGCATAGATTTGCATATATTCGATGATATTTGCGCTTTGATACGGGTGTTCAGAATGAGTTGAACAAGATATGGTTTTTTTGGAACATGTGTATTATTACTGTTACTGTTATTGTTGATCATCCCCAGTTCCTTCACGTTAGAGTTGAGGATCCCAGACTAACGCGTCCCATTTATCTGACTCCTGTCTATGCTTTATGTAACGTTAATATCATGAGGGATTTGTGGGAGGGTCTTCACCACATTTCCCTCGATATGGACAACCTTTGGTTAGTTGGGGGAGACTTTAACATTATTTCACATGATGGTGAGCGCACTTTTCATAACACTCTGCTTTCTTTGATATGATGTTAGATTGTGGTTTAGAAGATGCTGATTTCCTTGGGAATCGGTATACTTGGTCCAACGGTCGAGTCAAAAAGAGACTAGATAGGGTACTCATTAATTCTACTGTTGCCACTTTCTGTCGACAGCTTACTGTTAGGCACTTGAATCGGACTTCATCTTATCATTTGCCTTTATTACTTCAATGGATGTCTGATGATGATTTGGGGCCTAGATACGTTTGGATTAAGCATCATGATTTTTCATCCTTTGTCGCTTAGAAGTGGTCGCTCCCTACACATCTTACGGGGATGGCTGCTCTTTGGGAGAAGTTCTTTAGGCTGAAACAGGACCTACGTTGGTTTAATCTACATGTGTTTGGAGATGTTTTCCAACGGGTGCGAGATGCTGAGATATGGTGGAACCGCTGTCGCTTTCTGTCGACAGCTTACTGTGAGGCACTTGAATCGAACTTCATCTGATCATTCACCTTTATTACTGTAGTGGGTTTCTGATGATCATTTGGGGCCTAGACCTTTCAGATTCCTCAACGTTTGGACCAAGTATCATGATTTTTCATCCTTTGTCACTTAGAAGTGGTCGCTCCCTACTCATCTTACGAGGATGGCTGCTCTTTGGGAGAAGTTCTTTAGGCTGAAACAAGGTCTACGTTGGTGGAATCGACATGTATTTGGAGATATTTTCTAATGGGTGCATAATACTGAGGATAGGGTAGATGAGGCTGAGACAATATATAATAGAGACCCTATATCGGAGCATCGTGACCTTTTACATCATGCACAGGCAGTTTTAAATCGAACTTTATCTATTGATGAGGGTTTTTGGAAGCAAAAGGTTGGTTTACATTGGGTATGTAAAGGAGGTCACAATACTCGTTATTTCCATGCGATAGTTTAAGGACATAGGATTAAATCATGTATTAAGTCTATCAGGACACAGGCAGGGGTAGTCTTAACAACTCCTGCTGACATTCAGACTTCAGTTATTGCATTTTACTAGGATCTTCTATCTGATCCTACACAGTCGTTGGACCCCATTCGTTCTAATATCATCCATAGGCTTTTAACGGAGGATGATAATTTAGCTCTAAACCGTATCGCTTTGATTCATGAGGTTCGGGAGGCGATGTTTAGTATAGATGCTGACAGTGCTGCCAGACCGAATGGATTTTCATCCCTATTCTTCCAACATTGTTAGGACATTATTCATGATGATGTATACAGTGCAGTCTTGAAATTCTTTGACAGCAGTCATCTTCACGGGGTTTTGCTTACTTTAGTTTTGCTCCCTAAGAGGGACGGTGCCTGTAGATAGACCGACTTCAGACCTATTAGTTTATGTACTATTTTCAATAAGCTTATTACTAAGCTTTTGAACACTAGATTGAGTACATTGTTACCGCGTATTATCTCTTCACAATAGAGTGTGTTCATTCCTGGTCACCTAATTGGGGACAATGTTCTATTAGTTCAGGAGCTTCTCCATACTTTGGATGATAGAATGTGAGGGGATAACACTATTCTGAAACTAGACATGACCAAAACTTATGATCCCATGGATTGAAACTTCATTTATTCTGTATTAGAGGCATTTGGAATTGATCGGATCGGATCGATAGGATTGGGCAGTGCATCTCGGAGTGTCATTTTTCTGTACTCCTAAATGGCCGCCCATGTGGTTTTTTTCTATCCTTATGAGGGCTCAGATATGGAGATCATATCTCACCATCCTTGTTCATCATAGCTGCTGATTACTTCTCTTGCCTGCTCACTTAGAGGTTTCAGGAGTATCCCAATATGTGTTATCGACATGGAGGTAGTATTCTTATCTCACACCTTTCATTTGTTGATGATATGATCATATTCGCCAACAGTCAGAAACAGTCTATCAAGAGGATTCTTGGTTGTCTGGAACATTATGAGGGGGTCTCTAGTCAGTTGGTGAACAAGGACAAGAGCAGACTCATACTACCCAAATGGGTATTTATTAGTCAGATCAGACGATTGGATATTTTGACTGGTTTTCGACACCAGCAGCATCCGTTCACTTATCTGGGACTCCCCATATTCAAGGGGACCAACAGGAGTTTCATTTATGATGACATTATCCAGAAGGTCAGCAAACGATCTCAGGTTGGGCTTTACGACTTCTATCATATGGGGGCCGTATTACTTTGTTGAGGTCAATGCTCTCATCCATGTCATTACATCTTCTTCAGATCATGTAGCCCCCTAAGACTATCCTGAAGAAACTTGAGAGCATCTTTGCACGATTCTTGTGGGATTCCAAAAAACAGGCGGGTAGTTTACATTGGTGGAGATGGAAGAAGATTTGTCTTCCCACTGATGAATGTAGTCTAGGCTTTAGGAGATTACAGGATGTGGTAGACACCTTCTCCATAAAGCTTTGGTGGATGTTCCTTTCTCAGAGATCTCTTTAGGCCCAGTTCTTACGGGACAAGTATTGTACAGGGATGTACCCTCTTTTAGCAGCAGTTCCCTACTCAGCTTCTCCTATCTGTAAGAGGTTGAAATTAGTTGGGCCCCAGACTTAGCCATACATTGCATGGCACCTTGGTATAGGTCGGATTTTCTTTTAGCATGATTGTTGGATGGGTGAGACCACATTGGCATCCCTATTCCCTCACCGACAGCACAGATGTGCGATGGTGTAGGATTTTTTTGATGATACTGGGTGGAATATTGATCGTTTATTACTAGTCCTCCCTTCTCTTATGGAGGAGCAGATAGGGGCTATACCTTTATGTGCAGATATCCCAGATCGAATTGTTTGGCGAAATACATCAAATGGAACCTTTGCTACCAAGTCCGCTTGGCAGCTCGCTCTTTCAGGATTCTATGGAGCTCCATTTTGCCCATCATAGTCTCATTCTTATGCTAGAGACTATGGAGGACCTCATTCCAATAGATGTGGTTATTCAGGGAAGGATTGGATGTCAGTTGGCTTCTGGCTATCAGTGTTGTTCCGAAACTAAGACTATCAATCATATTTTCACTGGCAGTAGCATCTCTAATCAGGTTTGGCAACATTTTAGGGATATTTTTTAGATACCTATGAGTTCAAGAGAGGGAGTCAAACAGAGATTCCAGAGATGGAGGTATTCTGGACATTATGTTCATTGTGGACACATTCGTATTATCATTTTCCTACTGATATTTTAGTACCTATGGACCGTAAGGAATGATACGAAGCATAGGAGGATTCGTATTGTAGCCAAACGTATCATCTGGAGGGTTTATCGTATGATCTCTTTTTTTCATATGGGTGCTTCAAGTGGTTCACTGGCAAGGAGATTTGACCCTTGTACCCATGTTTGGTATTTTTCTGGACGTCCTTCCCCATATCCCCATGTTCTAGGGTATACTCCATCAGTTGGATCTGTCAAGATCAATACTGATGGATGAGTCAATGATGGTTTTACGAGTATAGGAGGCATCATCAGAGACCACGCAGGATACTATATTTGGGCTTTCTCAACTCCGTATGGACCATGCTTGATACTAGAGTCTGAGCTCCGGGCTATTCTTGATGGGATTTTACTAGCTCGTGGACTTGAGTTTTCAATGATTTGTGTAAAGTCTAATTCTACAGTAGCTGTTCACTGCATCACTAGAGGAGGAGGAGGAGGACCATGGACTCTTCAGGACATACTTAGACATATCACAGATATCATATCTTTCGACAGAGATAAAGTTTCTCACATTTACAGAGAAGGAAACCAGGTTGCAGATGCTCTTGCTGTGGAGGGTTAGGATCATCGACGATACCATATTTATGAACTACATGACCTACCATGACATATTAGGGCACTAGTACAAATTGACAGACATGGATTGCCCAATGCCAGATTTTAATTTTGATTTTCATTTCAAATTTATTATTTTTGCCTTAATTTGCATTAGTTCTTATTGTAAAGGAAGTAGTATTTCCTCGTTTACTGCTTTAATCTTCATCATTTGTCTTCATTGTAAGGGAAGTAGTACTTCCTCATTTGTTGCTTTCATTATTTTCATGTAACCACGGTATTCCTCCGTCACAAGTGATGGCAGATTAATAAAATTTCGGAGGTCCCGCCCTCTTTTAACTAAAAAAATAATCAAAATAGGGTAATGCCCTCTACATAAATGTGATAAGATGGACCTCAAATCCAACTCAACCACAAAGTACAACAACAAAATGCTTATAATTTGCAAACAAAGCATGTTTGACATCAAACACAAATATATCAAACCCTAAACTATATTGTCGAGTTTCCTTCGCAACACGCAAAAACCCAAACATTGGAATCACAATGAAACCAGAACTTTCATCTACAATGAATGAAAAAAAAAAACCAAAAATTGAAGAAGAGCAACTGAGAAGAAGAATAGATATGAGAGTGAGTAGAGAGGTGTAAAGAAATGAGCGTGATCAATGAAAATGATTAGGGTTCCTCCGTTTATATGAGAGCTCATAGACATTGAACAAAAGATGGATCCAAGGTCAAGATTAATCCCCACTTTAAATCAAGTCATTGAGCAACAACTTAATTAGTTATCGCACCTCAAAATTTGAGATTTCCAGATTCACGAGCACACATCTAATCACAAGTCTGGATCCATGAACGGCGTAGATTTAACCATCTTACGCCACATGTACGTCTACAAAATCATAACCTTCGAGTATGTTCGTTCACTTGTACCTCAGCTTTTCCTCACAGGGCAAAAATCGGGTTCTCCTCAGATCTTCGTGCAATTCCAAACTATCACTACAAAAATACAAAAACAAAAAATAAAAAATAAAAAATAAAAATCCCTGGAAATTTAGACTGATTAATTAACAGCTAATTACACAGGCTGCTGAGGATTTCATCGGCGCCATCTAGATTGTAATTGAAGGTGGCTACAACTTTGTTTTGTGTTTGATTAGAACTTTTAGATTTTTGTTAGTGCAAGGGTTTTGATTTGAATCTGAAGAGCTTTCCTTTATTTGACTACTGATTGATGTTATTTGGAGTGAACGAATTTATAATTGACGCGAAAATATTCTTGAACTTTGAGTTAGTTTTTGAATTTGTCTTTTGTGTCTTTGTAGTTAGGGAACGTTCGTACTATTCATTCAAGTAGAAGCGGCTAAATGGTAAGTTTGTGTTATAGACTCATCGTTCAATCCCTTCCCATCCATTGCATTAATAACACGAAATAGAAAACCTAAATGAAGTAAAGGCACACAATTTATATTGAGTGATTCAGACCTACGTCCAGTTGCCAGGTCATTATAATGAAGAAGATGATTAAAATATGAAGAAAAAAGACCTGCCTTAATAGCTTCTATACAGGGAGAAAATATTGGGACGACTTAATACCTGGTAACCACCTGATCAAGGGAAAAAAGTGAACAGTCCAATAGCTCTCTCTCTCTCTCTCTCTCTCTCTCTCTCTCTCTCTCTCTCTCTCTCTCTCTCTCTTGTGGGGGAGAGGGTGTGTTTGGTTCCTGTAGCATTAGGAAAAAGCTAGGTGTATAGAAGTCAAAGACCAGTTTTTCACATAAATTTTACAAAANTCTCTCTCTCTCTCTCTCTTGTGGGGGAGAGGGTGTGTTTGGTTCCTGTAGCATTAGGAAAAAGCTAGGTGTATAGAAGTCAAAGACCAGTTTTTCACATAAATTTTACAAAAAATGAGAAAAATCGGTTGAAACTGGGAGGTCACGTGCAGGAGAAAACCCAACCCATTTTGAATTAATTCCACAAACACGGACAACCCATTTTCCAAAACGAAAAAAATTGAGGGAAACTTTGCATCCCTTTTCTCCTTCCTGCCCAGCTCTACGGCGGCGACGAAATTGCCTTCCTTTGTAGAGAAAAGCTTCGTTGAAGCCCTACAATGCCAACCCATTTTTTGAAAACCAACAAAACAGCAAGAAATTCTGCATCCCTTTTCACCAGTCGCGCCCAGCTCAATGACGGCGACATTGTTGTTCTTTGCAAAGAAAAGCTTGTCTTCGTCGACCTCACCTTCAATTGGAGAGAAAAGCTTCCTTGAAGCCCGACAACACCATATTCAGACTCGACCGTGTATCCCCATTTCATCAAATCGATGGAGTATTTTCTTCAGAGGGTATTTTTGCATCATTTTACTCATTCCCGCCCAGCTCGTCGGCGGTGCAATTTCTTACCCATTCTGGAGCATCTTTGACCGCGAATCGACGACTGAATTCAGAGATCTTTTGTATCCAAAAACTATAATTTTCTTAGCATTCAAGAGTATCATTCGTACTCAAACAGAAATGTCAATTGATTGAAAAACTTGGAATGGTGTTAAATGGGCAATTAGAGACGAAATAGTAAGCCAATGTGGTGATATATAGGGAAAAAGTAAGGAAATAATGAAGTAAATAGCAATTATTGAAGTAGGATTGTATAAATGGTGGATTTTCAATAGTCATGTATAGATGCAATGTTGTAAAGCAGGGTGTTAAAGATGAAATGAATGCTTGTTTTTAAGCTCAACGTTTTGCTCCGTGATTTGTTGCAGGACACGAAACTATAGGTTTGAATGGAGATCCTTTACTACATTCCGATGGTGTGATAGTTGCGAACAATATGAGCATTGTGGAGGATGAAACGTTAGGAGAAGATGGAGAGAAAGTGTCGGAGGTGGGTATGACGTTCGAGAATGAGAAAGAGGTGTTTGATTTTTATAAGAGATATGCTTACACAGTAGGTTTTCCAGTGAGGAAAAGGAATTCTAAGAAGGGAAATGATGGAGTTGTTAGATATGTGACATTCACATGTAGTCGTGAAGGTCGAAGAAGCAGTAATGCGAGCACATCTTTGAAGCCCCAACCAACAAGTCAGACAGATTGTAAATCGAGGATAACTGCATCGTCAAACGATAATGGAACATGGAGAATTAACACCGTCCACCTCGAGCACAATCATAAAACAAGCCTTTCTAAGTCAAGGTTGCATCGATACAACTGAGGTTTGAGCACAAATGTGAAACGAAAGCTCGAATTGAATGACATGGGAAGGATTCCATTGTACAAAAGAGAGTAGGAATTTAGTTACTGCAGCATACTCATATGTTACTGAAATTTAGTGACAATTGCTATTGGAGTTGGGTTGATTTCATGGATTGCCTGGAACACATGGTTGTGTTGTGTGAGATGAATGCATTGACCATTTATTTTGTAGAAGTGAAGCCCGACAATGAGCACCAGGTGTGATTCTACAGTAGCAATTATCTTAAGGATCTATAAAGTGGCCCTCTGGTAGATCATGTGCCTCAAATAACTTGGCATCTACCATGCATGTCCCTTAAACAATTACATTACAGAGTACCAGAAAAAGATGTGAAGAAATCACAAAATTGGAGGGTGAAATTAGGAATTTAGCTTATGTCTGGTTTATAGTGCTGACATCTCTCTGTTACTGCTATTTTATATCTTCAAAGTTTCGAAAAGGGTTAGTCAGATTTATGTCACTTATCCCCATTTTATCTCTATACGTAACTTTCCATCTCTCTAAACTCTGCCTTCTTCACATCAGTCACAGCATTCTTAATCACATGGCTCACTAGTTTCAAGCTCCTCCTCTTTGCTTTCAATCAGGGCCCACTGTCAATTCACCCCACAAAGTCCCCTCTCCAAATAGCCATTACTGCTCTACCCATCTAAGTATACGACTTGCTTTTTACACAAGAATTATTAAATTAGTATATACATTATTCTTTGCATATTAATGGAAGAAAGGGTTGTCGAGGGCGCAATTGTGTTTTCACTTTTTGTATCCTTCTTTCTTGATTGTTGATTTGCATTGCCTTTAGTCTTTGTCACTTTAGCTTGGCCACTCAGATTTTCCCATATAATAGATGTTTGCTTTTATATTGGTTTCTTGCAATTTCTTTTTTTCCTTTTTTCTTTTTTGTATTAAAATTGCTTATTTTTTGTATTTATTATATAGAAAAATCAAAATATCGTCAAATTTATTGAAGCCAACAACTCAAGTTCTACACAAATGTTAGCTAAAGATGATCCATTCTGCTGAAATTCTAATTGAATTTCTAACATTTATGATTGATCCATTATGCAGGAACACTGATCCAACACTGCTTCCCATAATCCACCAATGGAGTGAGGAAAAGGGCCGACGTGATTACTAATGAGGAAGGGAAAAGTAGTGTTATTATAATCTGTATTTGATGCTGGAAAGTTGGTGTAAACTATTTTCCTGTTATGTTTGGCATATGTATTTCTCAATCTTGTCTTGGAGTTGAGATTCACATTAATGCAATGAAGTTTCAGATTAATGCAATGAAGTTGAGATTCTATTATGTTTGGTAGATTAGCATTAGGTACATTGATGAGTTCGTAGTATATATAGCAACCACAGATGATTAAGCATATTGTGGTATTTGATTCACTATAAAAAAAACACAGCAATTTCATTCAGAATTGAGAATTCATAACATTCCACAAATCTTCCACAATCAGCAAGTTATAAACGAATCGAAATTCGTTCACAAATCTTTCACGATCAGAAAATTTGAAACTAAACTACACTCCACTTCACTTTAATAGCAATCTTTTACATACAAGCTTAGTTGAATGAAACCATTCAACGTGTAAATGGTGATCAAGCAAGGCCCTTGCCTTTTCCATTCACTTCCGCACTTCCTTTCCCTTTGCGAAATGTGACGTTCTACGAAATATCGATGTCTTGTTTTTCAGCTATTTGAACTAGGTTGTCGAACATAGTTGGCAAGTTTTCGACTTCCTCGATTGCCGTAGGATTCACCGCTTCAATCATGGTACTCAATTCGCCAATTGATTCTTCATTTTTGACCCAATCAAAATAACCACAACTTCTGCTGCACGTTTTGAATAATCGCCATTTGTTCTCGATCTCCCTTTCAACCTCAAAACATTTCTGCAATCCATGTGCACACAATGGACATCGCCGCTTCATCGGGCAATCCCCAAAGAAGTGCTTCTACATCCATGACAAACACCAATATTTGTACCTCTCACCCTGGACGGGAAGCAACAACAACAATCAAATATTACTACACATAATAAGGAAATTGGTGATTGCATCATCAATAATAGACTCAATAAAATTAAAGCCATTTTCAGTGACGTGCACCAAAAATATCGCATCTTTCAAGACCAATACATAATGTAGTCATCCACAAGTATGAAGCTCCACACAACTCATACACTACCCGGATGGTCGAGTCAAAAAAATGTAGTTCGAGCCTAATTGAGCATCTTATAATTCACAATCACATGTGAAGTCGAAATCAAGAAATTCTTTAGATAACCAAGCTCCGAAAGAACATGGAAAATGAATGCAATAATCACGAACGGGGAAAATAAATGCAATAGTCACTTCAAATTCGGTTGTAAATCAATATGTCTGCAATTTTCTTTTGAATAAAGCCCAAGTTCAAGACAGAGAACTTCAATTTCCATTTCACTTCAAAGTTCCACCAGATTTTTCGAATTTTCGAAATTCCACCACATATACCAAGACAAGGCAAACATAATCAGAAGATCACTACCTATCAAGATAAATCTTCTGACTTCAAGAAACACACATATAAGTTCAACGCAACTAGAAAATTACTTGTATCTAAACAATCCAACTGTCAGATTAAGTTCATATAAACAAATACTAGTCAAGATTTATTGAAATCGGATTAACAAAACCCGCTTAATTTCGGTTGGTGACACACGGAAGGGAGCCTACTTGTTGGCGGTGATGAGATGTGGAGATTATTGTAATAGTCGTCTACTTGCTTCTTCGGGCGTCCACGGTTCGAAAGGTTTCAAATCGATCAACAGGGGAAGCAAGATAGCTTCGGACGGAGACTCGTCGCCGGACGGAGGAAAGAATGGGAATCACGTGAACTGGTCTACGTTTTCTCCCTTTTGTTTTCCCTTTTAAACGCTAAGAAAAGCCATGTCAATCTATAGGTCTTCTGAGAAGTGTTATTATGAACGTGTAGCGCGGTCGAATTGAATTAGGCGAATAGATCAAAGGAGATAGGATTACAGAGGACACAACTAGACAGGATTGTATTACAGTGGACTGGACTCTTTTAATGTGACGTTTTGTGTTGTGATTGTATTTTAAGACTATTAATAAATGAAAAGTTAAAAATCAACATTCTATTTTTAGCTCTCATTTTTTAAAATTAATTTTTCTTCAAACTCATCATCAACCACATATTTCATAGAATTCGCAATTTTTATTAGTTTTTTAACAACACGTTTTATTAGCTTTTATTAAAAATATACTAAAAAATGATTTTTAACTAAGAATATGTTCGAGCCCTTTTTTTGCAAAAAAAATACATTTTGGAATAGTGATTTTATGGAGAATGTGTGGCTAAAAATTGAGGTAAAATTTTAAATTTACATTTAATATTATTTTATTTAAAAATACATGATTGAAAGTAAGAAAAAGAAAAATATATTTTAAAAATAACGGGAACAAGGTTTAAACAATACATGGGCAATCAACTTTGTTATGCAGATTTTTACTTATAAATAAAGAGAAAATCTCTTTGTACAGAAAATCAATTACAGAAACCTTACAGAAAACATAAACCTCCCAAAATACCCTTTTTACAATCAAACCACTATAAGAATATAAAAGAATTCAATTAAGTCCCCAATAATTTATAAACATAGAATTTAACCCCAAAAATCATAATATCAAATGAGAAGTCTTAAAACTCATAGGATTAGCAAAATTTGTAAAGAATTAAGATATAGATTAACTTTAAGATTTTATATATCTATAATTAATAACAGATTAAAATTTTCTGAATTAAGAAATTACATAGAATATACAACAGTCTAAAAAATTAAAATTCCGCCACCTCTGCGCACTCTGATGAAAAATGGTATCAGAACCAATTTACGAGCCTAAAATTACGATGAACATAATAGATGAAGAAAATATAATTGAAGAATTTTTGAAAAAAGTTGAAAAATATAAACCCTTGCCTTTTCCATTCACTTCCGCACTTCCTTTCCCCTTGCGAAATGTAACGTTCAACGAAATCTCGATGTCTCATTTTTCAACTATTCAAGCTAGGCTGCCGAACATAGTTGGCAAGTCTTCGACTTCTTCGATTGCCGCAAAATTCACTGCTTCAGTCATGATACTTGATTCCCCACTTGATTCTTCATTTATGACCCATTCAAAATAACCAACTTTGACTACACGTTTTGAATAATCGCCTTTCGTTCTCGATCTCCCTTTCAAGCTCAAAACATTTCTGCAATCCATGTGCACACAATGGGCATCGTCGTTTCATCGAGCAATCCCTAAAGAAGTGCTCTGTGCTTCTACATCCAAGACAAACACCAACATTTCTACGTCTTATCCTGGACGGGAAGCAACGACAACAAATTGATTAACAAAGCATAATTTTTTTCAAATGCATACTTAGAATAAAGATTAACAGACTTAGCATAAACTGATTAACACCAACATTTTTTCAAAAGCATACTTAGCAACAACAACAAACTGATTAACGAAGCATACTTAGAATAATGAGCACAAAATTTTTCAAATGAAACTTCACCATTTTCTTCTATTCTAAACATCAATACCTAATTAAATAGGCAAACAAAAATCAAATTTGATTGAATTAAGCCATGATCAACACAATTAACAAAGCTGTCAATACTCATATTCATTCATATCCATATATTACTTGCACCAGTAGTTGGATTATTAAGAGCAAATCTAATAGTGGAAGATTTGTGGAATGTTATGAATTCTCAATTCTGAATGAAGATGTAAACCAGCTGGAGCATAGTCAGCAGGAAGAAGAGCCAACGAGGACTGATGACAAGGCAGCAACAGAATAATCTAGAAGGACATTTGTTAGATGTTTTTTTTTTCTTTGTCCAGATTCCTTTTTATTGCCAATTGGCATGTAAATTTGTTAGTGAGTTTGTTAGGAAATGATTCCAATTTGCTGTATAAATATGGACAATTCATTGTACAATTATTCATTCAATTCCAACGAGATTGAATACAAATTCCAGATTCCTCTCAAATTGATTATATCATAATTCTATCTTTCCAAATCTAACATAGTATCAGAGCTTGAAATGGAAGAATCAAATTTACCCACTGATTCAAGCACTAATCCAAATCCCACTCAAAATCCACAGCAAGCTGATGATAGAAATTCAATGGTTCTCCCTCATAACCCGACGTATCCCAACGGCCCTTACTACATTAGCAGCAATGATGGAGGTGCTCTTATGATGGTTACTCATATTTTGGAATCCAATAACTATTATTCCTAGGCTTAATCAATGAAGAGAGCATTAAGAATCAAAAACAAACTAGGATTCATTGATGGTACTTTATGTGAACCGGAAGATCCTAATGATCTATTAATGGAGCATTGGTTAAGATGCAATGACATTGTCATCACTTGGATGCAGAACACTATGTCAGTTGATATCAAGAGCAGTACCATTTATGCTGAAACGGCTCATCTCCTTTTGATTGACCTTGAGCAGCATTTTTCTCAACAGAATGCTCCACGCATTTTTGAAGTTAAAAAGGATATTACTACCTTGATGCAAAACCAAGATTCTGTAAGTATTTATTACTCCAAACTCAAAATCCTACTGGACGAACTACTAAACTATAAGAACATCCCCAGCTGCACTTGTGGGGGCTTGAAGAAAGTGATCGAAAACCAGCAAAGGGACTGGGTCATGAAGTTTTTAATGGGGTTGAATGAGTTTTATAAAGAAATTAAGGCTCAAGTTCTGCTGATTAAGCCATTCCCTATCTTGAATGAAGTGTACTCCTTGATCCAACAAGAGGAGAAAAGGCGAGAAATATTAAACAATGGTTCTGTCATTTTGATTCTATGGTTTTTCTAAGCAAAAGGAACTTCAGACATGGAGGAAACCAGAGTTTTTCATCACAAAAGAAATACAGGGACATGTATTATTGCACTTATTGCAGAATTACAGGTCATTCCCTTGAGAGATGTTTCAAGGTAAATCCAAACAGGCCATTGTGCTCTTACTGCCAGATGCCTGGACATTCAGTTGACAAATGATATATGCTTCATGGATTTCCACAGGGGCACAGGTTGAATGATAAGGGAAAATCAGCTGCTAATATGGTTTCTAATCAGGAGGTGGTGAAAGGCAAGGGTCAAATGTTATTAAGTCAAGGGCAATATTCCCAACTACTGGCACTCCTCTAGCCAACAACATCCTCAGTAGCCTGCCTCTTCAAACAATGCCCAAGCTTCTATAAATCATTCCTTATCAGATGACTTCAATCATAAATTTTCTGGTATACTTTTAAGTTTAACCACATTTCATCACAGTCATAAAAATGATCTTGAAACTCCATGGATTCTCGATACGGGAGCAACAGATCACATGACCAGTTCTACCTCATTTTTTGTATCCATCCAATCTAATGTGACACATTCTATGGCTTTTTCGAATGGAGAAAATGTCACAGCCACACATATGGGAACTGTGAAAATCTCAGAAAACATTACTTTGCATAATGTGCTTTGCATTCCTAGTTTGACCTTTAATTTAATTTCAGCAAAGAAACTCACTTAATCTCTTAACTGTTGTCTTGTTTTCTTGTCAAACTGTTGTTATATCCAGGACCTTTTGACATGGAGAACGACTAGAATGGGTGAGGCGAAAAATGGACTGTACCACATGGTGAGAAAGGAAGTCTTTCTTTCGGCTCTTACAGAAATCTACAATCAGTTCAAGCGTCTACCAACTTCCTCTACATCTGTTATCAAAAATAATAAAGAGTCTAGTTTATGGCACTACAGATTAGGTCACTTTTCATACTCTAATTTCAGCCCTGGTGAAAACATTTATATTCCTGCATCATCTAACATCAGTTATTGCCCCCATTTGTCCATTAGCAAAGCAACATAGATTGCCATTTAATGCTAGCCATCACAAAATAGAAAAATGCTTTGAATTAATTCACTATGACATTTGGGGGACCTTGTAATGAATTTAGCAGAGATAATTCTAAGTATTTTCTATCTATCGTTGATGATTTTAGTAGATGTACATGGGCCTATATGCTGAATTTTAAATCTGATGTGCCTTAGAAAATTTTTGTGCCATGGTGGAAACTCAATTTGAAACAAAAATTAAAACCATCAGAACGGAAAACGGTGGAGAATTCAACATGACAGATTTTTACCTGAAAAAGGGCATAATGCACCAAAGGACATGTGTTGAAACACCTGAACAAGATGCAGTCGTAGAAAGAAAACACCAACATATTTTGAATGTGGAAAGAGCCCTAAAGTTTCAAAGTGGACTCCCCTTAAAGTACTGGAATGATTTTATACTAACGGCTGTATATCTCATAAATAGAACACCAACACAAGTCTTAAATCACAAGATTCCCTTTGAAGTCCTGTTCTAGGTCAGACCCAATTATGCTCACCTTAAGGTTTTTGGATGCTTGCCTTACGCATCCACTCTTGTCAATGGTAGGCGTAAGTTTGATAGAAGGTCCAGGGAATGTGTTTTCATTGGATATCCTTTTGGGGTTAAAGGGTATATGCTGCTGGACTTAAGGATAAAAAAAAGGTTTTCATTTCAAGAAATGTTATCTTTCACGAAGACATTTTTCCATTCAAAAACATGAATCCCAGTGACAGTACCTCCTTAACTGATTTTAATCTTCTAAGCTTTACTCAGACTCCTGTTATCTCTAATGACTTTCTTGTGATCTCCACATTCGATAATATCAAACAAGTTGAGCATAACACTTAAAATAATACACCCTATATAGAATCATCTAACCCTCATGAAGACACTAATCTTGACATCACAGAACCTCCTAACTCAGCCACTGAATCTTTGGAGTCAGATCATCCTGTTATTACTCAATTACCCTGTAAGTCCAACAGGATTCGAAAGACTCCTCCTCATCTGCAAAACTTCATGTGTCAACATGTTTCTTCACCTCTCCCATTCCAGAAGAAAAGACATTGGTGTCACAGGTAATAAGTTCCCTCTTAGTAACAGCATTTCCTATAAAAAAATTATACATTCCTCATCGTGTTTTTACTATCTCTATAACAAATCAATCTAAACCTAGAACTTACCAAGAAGCCATAACCTCACCTGAATGGTGTGCTGCCATGAAAGCTGAAATTGAAGCTCTTGAACTTAATAACACTTGGTCTTTGAGCAATCTACCACCTGGTAAAGAGGCCATAAGATGTAAGTGGATATATAAGATCAAGTTCAATAGTAATGGCAGTGTTGAAAGATTCAAGGCACGCTTAGTAGCAAAAGGTTACACTCAATTAAAGGGGCTTGACTATCATGAAACCTTCTCTCCTGTGGCGAAGTTAACTATCATCAGAACTCATTTGGCAGTGGCAGCAATGAAGGGGTGGAGTCTGTGCCAATTTGATGTCAACAATGCATTTTTGCATGGTAACTTGGATGAGGATGTCTACATGGAATTACCCCCCGGTTATCCCAATACCAGTAGGAACAAAGTATGCAAGCTACGTAAGAGTTTGTATGGATTGAAGCAAGCTTCACGCCAATGATATTCAAAACTCTCCAGCTTCATTGTTGAGTAGGGATACACTCAATCAAAGACAGATTACAGCCTATTTACTAAGCTAACTGGTGATGATTTTATTGCTATTCTAGTCTATGTAGATTATATAATAGTAGCTAGCAATTGTCATGATTCAATCAGTAAACTCAAAGCTTCTCTCAATGAGAAGTTCAAAATCAAAGATCTGGGAAGGTTAAAATATTTTTTGGGCATCGAGGTAGCAAGGTCCAAGGATGGAATACACATATGCCAAAGGAAATATGCCCTAGACATCTTG
>CAIGRF010247044.1:0-12548 GCA_903798235.1 Fraxinus ornus
TTACATCAAAACAACTGATTTTATATGAAGCCAGAGTAAAAATATTTATATCATTAATATCGAATTTGAAAGTGATGAAAAATACTTATCAAGTTTAAAAGAGGATACTTGGTTGTGGCATAGGAGATCAGGTCATGTTAGCATGGATCTTCTCTAAGAAATTTCCAAATATTGTTTTGTCAAATATTTGCCAAATTTAAAATTTGAGAAGTATAAAACTTGTGATGCTTGTCAATTTTTAAAAAAGTAAAAAGCTCTTTTAAACCTAAACTATACTCTTCAATTACAAAATCGTTACAACTTCTCTACATGGACCTTTTTGGACCTTGTAGAACCGCTAGCTTAGGTGATAAACATCATGCATTTGTTATTGTCGATGATTTTTCTAGATTTATTTGGGTCCTATTTTTAAATCTAAAAGAATAAATTTTGATTGTATTTAAACATTTTTGTAAAAAGGTTCGAAATGAAAAAAGGATACTCCGTTACAACTATTAGAAGTGATCACGGTGGAAAATTTGATAATATTGCCTCTGATAATTTTTGTAATGAAAATGGATATGAAGACAATTTCTTGGCTCCTAAAACTCCTCAAAAAATGGTGTAGTAAAAATAAAGAATCTCACATTGCAAGAAATTGTTAGGACTATACTTAATGAGTTCTTATGGTGTATCATATTTTCTTGTAGTTCTTATGTCATATTTGAGTTCTCATAGTCTTGTCAAGATTTCTGATTTGTTGACAATCTGATAATGCGAAGATTCCTGGATTTTTTTGTTGGTGGGTGTGATGATTTTCGTCCTCTAACATTCATGAACATTAATATGACCGAGGAACAAGTTGCGAGGGCAAGTCGCCATGTGTAGACCCACATGGGGTCATGTGGGGTCAAGCGACCCCACAAAATTTATTTATTTATTTTTTTCAAAATCTTTGTAGTTTCTGAAATTCTTGTTCAAGCCTTAACTTTATGGATTTAATATATTTTACTTTATACTTTTGATTGTCATTTGTTATATTTGCTTTTGCAATTGAAAGGGGAGTTCAGAAATGGAGTTTGTAATGTCTTATTTTATTGAAGAATCTAGATTTTATAGGGTTTATTCTTGGGCTTTGAATTCTTCAAGTGTACCTGCACATTTGGTTGATCTATGCTTTGTCTAAAACAGTGTTTATAAAGGTTGAAGTTATTAATTTAATCAATATGTGCTAGCTATTGATTTACATGATGATTTCAATTAGTATAACTTAATACAGATACCATTACCTGCAACCTGTAGGAGTTGAAATTATGTATTAATAGTTCAACATTTTTGACCAATCTTCATCAAAATGTAGGAGTTAAAACTTCACAACTGTTTAGTTAGTGGCGGACCTAGCTCCCGGCGAGCTCCGGCGGACGTGCGTGCTGGATCCGCCGAGAAGATTTTTTTTTGTTTTTGACTTCTAATAAATGTTTAGATTATATACTTGGTAATTTGTTTTATTTCCCAATATTCCTTATAGCTGAACTGGTTGGAGCTCCTATTTTCATTTAGGAAGTTCCGATTTCGAATCCATTCCCACCACTTTTATTGTAAAAGTTTTTTAATTCTTTAATTTGTACCAAAATTAAATGGGATAAGGAGGGAAGATTCGAAACCGTGACCACAGTTTTGGATATTGAGGGTTTGACCATTGTGGCACTCATTGGATTTGATATTAATTTTACAAGAATAACATACGTTACATTTTAGCAGGTTTAATGCAATTCTAAAAATGTGAACCCGTGATCTTCCTTTGAATTATACAAAACTTGGCCTCAATATCATTTGGTGAATATTGATAATTTTTACAACAAATTATATATGTTCAGTTTGAACAAAATAATTATTATATTTAAATTTTAGACCTTGATTTTTTTTTCAAAATACATATTTCTTTCTTCTTTCAACCGCACATTTTTCAATAAAATAATATTACATTAAAGTTCAAGATTTTTCCTTATTTTAACCACATATTATCCATTAAATCACTATTCCAAAATGCACTTTTTGCAAAAAAAAAAAGTCATCAAATGAGGCTTTTAATATTTTATTGTTGACAACCGTTGATGATCCATGGCTGCCCGTGCTAACTCAAAATCTTGGGTCCGTCACCGTGTTTAGTGACAGTAAACTATTGAAGACAGGGGCAACTAAGACCAGCATTTCCATTCCTATTTAGACCCATTTAATTTTCATTAACAAATCCTCTTCCACTACAACTGATTTAGCATGAATATATGTACAATAATTTACAGCAATCTGAAATTTCTCCCTATTTTGGTAGTTAGGTCGTAGAAAGTGCGAAGAACAATGTTATATGTAAGGCTGGTTCATTCTTTGGTAACAGACATGGACGGATCCAGCACCTGGCGAGCTGCTGCCCCCTGCTGGATTTGTGAAATGATTGGGGTTCGATTCCTTTCCCTCACTCTGATATGCCTGATTTATTGCAAGTGTGTAAATTGTTCTTAATTATCTAGGACTAATAATTTGTGACTTCTTGTAAGTTACTAATGGTTAATTCTTAATTCAACATATTATATATATTCACCACTACTAGGTGTTATTTATATCGAACCTCATTTATTTCAAGTGGTATCAGACCCTTCTTTTATTCTTGACCCAATATTGTCTAGATGAGTCAGTTATTATCTATTCCTCCATTCTTTGATTGAAGTAATTATGTTTACTGGAAGGTTATGAGAGTTTTCTTGAAATCCTTGGATGAGAAGGGTTGGAGACTCCCACCTACATCTGTTGCTCTACAGAGGTTTCCACTTGGGCTAAGAATGAATTAGCCGAGTGTAATTGAAACAGTAAAGTAGTACATTCCATTTTTATGACTATATCATCTAAAGAGTTTAAATGTATATCTATGTGTAGACTACTAAGGAAGTTTGTGATATTTTAGAAATTAAACGTAAGGAAAATAAGACCGGGAGAAACTCTAAGCTATAGATGTTGACAACTAGGTTTGAGAAGATTATGATGAAAGATGATGAATTTTTTGATGAATTCTATGATAAACTGAGTGACATAGTGAATTCTAGTTTCAACCTAGGTGAACGCATTCCCAGATCGAAATTGTGAGAAAAGTCCTAAGATCTATACCTGAAAGGTTTAGACATAAGGCAACTGTAATTGAGAAAAACGAAGACTTAGATATGGTTAAGATAGAAGAACATGTAGGGTCTCTCCAATCTTACGACCTTAGCCTACCTTAATCTAAGAAAAACAAGTCTTTAACACTCAACATTGTTGAGGAAGAGATAAGTGATAAGATTGATAATAACACTCTAAAAGATGATGAGATTGCTTATTTTGTTAAGAAATTCAAAAAATTCTTTAGGAATAATAGGTGACCTTCTGAAAAGTTTAATGGGGAATAGTAAATATAGGAATGATAAAATAAAGAAGAAAGATACTACATATTCCAAGAAGATGGTTCAATTTGTTAGGTATCATGAGTGTCATGATAGCTTAAGAATAACTAACCAGGGGGGTGAATTGGTTTTTAGAATTTTTTTCAAAAAATAAACTTAAGTCAAGCTAGTTAAAAATACATTGATCAGTGATAATTGTATGTAAATAATAAAAAAAAAAAAACAAGTAGATGAATCAAATAATAAATGTAAATGGAATAATAATAAGTAAAAGGGCAGAGAGGATGCAAATGATATAATTGTCAAGATTCAATCCAAATCAATGATCTACGTCCTCCGTCACTAAGCTCTCCAGCACGAGTAAGGCTTTCTTACTATATTGATGGACTTATGGTGCAATCCAACCTTTTTACAATGCTTTCGGTGACTTACAAACAAGAAGCACTAATCATTGTACAATATTGAGTTTTACGAGACCTCAATATGACTTACACTATTGAGCTTTATGTGACTTCAATATGACCCACAAGAATAACAAAATGATTTTATAATGAAACTCACTCCTCTCTTGATAAGGCATACAAATAAATTAAGTACTAAGAAAGACTAACACTTCAATGGATAACAATAAATGATAGCTCAAGTATTAGATAAAAACTTTGATGAATATGATAATTAAAAATTATATTCAATTAATAAAAGTTTTTCAATGAAAAGATGAAGTATAATTAAATGAAATTTAAGTTCAAAAATCTTCTCAAAATATTTCTCTCTTTTAATGAGTGATAGCAATAAATTAAGTTCTAAGAGAGATGAGAAACTTTGATGAATATGATAATTAAAAGTTTGATTCAATCAATCAAAGTTTTTAATTCGAAGAAGTGGAAGAAATATATACAATGTAAGTTCAAAACTATTCTTCCAAAATATATCTCACTTTTATGAATGATAGAAATAAGTTAAGTACTCGAGGAGTGATGAAAAACTTTGATAAAGATGATGAAAAGAGTTTGAATCAATCAAAAATTTTTATATGAATAAATGAAATGAATGCAATGTAGGCTTAAAAAATCCCCTCAAAATATATCTCACTTAATACTCTTGAAACTCTTGTGAAGAATGGAAAGAGTGACAGTTTTTATAGAGTTCAAAAAATAAAATAATAGGTCGAACCGGACAACCAACCTAACATTTGCCTTTGCATCCGAAAGATCAAAATAGGCCTTATGTGTTTGAAATCACAAAGGTCAAAAATTCGGCCGTTCACCAACCGGACATCTGCATGATCCAACCGAACATCCATCAAACTCTCTGGGATTTTGGACAATGATCCAGACGTCTTCCTCTTCCGTTTGGACAATGGACCGGACATCTTCCTCTTTTGTTTGGACAATGGTCCGGACATCCGCAACACCCTACCGGTTGCGTCCACTACAATTAGGTTAGACGTTTTTTCATTTTTGACCCCGTTTGATCTGATTTAAATATGTTGACAATGTAGACTTTTGGAATGAGTTTTTAACTAGTTTTCAAGACAATAATGTTTTAAAACTCAATTTTACTTTTGATCTAAACATTTTATGCAAGTAATAGTCAAAATAACTTTTTAGTGTACAAAATGATTTTTGGGCTTTTATCATTCATTACTAAAGATCAAAGTATTAGTACCTCTACATTTGGATTTAAAAATCTAGTCTTTGATCTTGTTTCAAAGTTTGGCTTTTAGGCTCTCGTCTTGATCTTTCTTTGACGTTTGGCTCATAAGTAATCAATCTTGATCTTTCTTTAGCCTTTGTCTTTTACGATCTTTTTTTGAAGGACCTATCTTGAATGTGTGAATTCAGTCTTGACCTTCTTCATGAGTTCGATTTGTGATAGTCTTGATTTTGATATTTTGATGATGATTGATCAATTTTGTCATTGGATGCTTTGGAATTTAATCACTTTAAATTTAATTGTTAATAAACAAGATTAACTTGTTTGTTATAATCAAAACTTTAAGGTTATAATCAATCATAGGTCAATATATCAAGGATTTGGACATATTAGAATTTAGAGCTGAGTGTCCAAGTTATAAGAAAGCCCTGGGAAAGTTATGAATGTCACTTTCACTGATGATGACTTGAACTTCGATAATCAAAGTGAGAATTCCAATACTAAGGAAAGTTTGAAAAATGTGGGTTTTCATTCTATAGTTAAGAGTGAACCTGTAGAGGAGAATGAAAAAGTTGAGGATTTTGAACAATCTGACTATTTAGAAGAAGAATAAGAAGATGAAGGGGATATTCAAGGGGCTTATGACCAGCTGTTTGAGAGAGTCTTAAATCGAAAAAGCTAAATAGGTCTACCTTCTAGAAACTTCATGATCTTGAATTAGAGAAGGAGAGACTATTGGTCAAACTCGAGGAGTCAACTAGTTGTGCGAATGAGTTGAAAGTTGAGAAGGAATTCCTATAAATAAGGTCAATACTATTGTGAGTGAACTCAAGAAACCCAATGCACAACTTCACTCTTTTTTCTAGTGGATCTAAGAACCTTGATAACATCTTGAGATTGAATAAACCAACTAGACGTAGGGCAGGTTTAGGCTTTAATGAAACAAGTTCTCACATCACTACCTCTTCTAAAACTACATTAGTACCTGCCTGTTTTAAGACTTAGAGTTTAGGAGTCAATGAACCCAAAAAGAAGGATTCCCTAGGATAGAGATCATCTGTGCAACATAGGTTTACTCAAACTAGAGTCCTAAACTTGAAACCTAGTGTTGTCCCCAAGTTCATTTTCAGGTGTCACAATTGTGGTGAGTTAGGTCACACAAGACCTAAGTGCTGCAAGCTCTTGGTTAGGCACAATAAACATGACATAACTACTAAGGTTAGGTTCTTAAATAATTAAGTTAGCCACTTAACTGAAATGATGACCTACTTGACTAAGATTACTTCTTCTTTCAGAAAAGTTTGGATTAAGAAAAGTGAACTCATAGGTCAAAATGATGAATTGAATTACAATGTTGCTCACGTTGTTCTTAAAGCTAACATTGTCTGTATACCTCCTTGAGGAGGTATTTAGGTGCATGCATTTGCAAGTTCATATTGTCTACATATTCTTGCATGCACTCAGATTTTTTTATCTTATTTTCAATAAACAAAAAAAGGGGTTTTTGATGATGTAACACTATGAATGGTTTGAACATGTTATCTTATGACCGAGTACAAGTAAAGTGAATGAACGATTACTAAAGTTTCCATTGACATAGATTAGAACTTTTTTGAAGTACTTGGTATAGGTTGCTTCATGTATCATCTGCACTACACAAACTAAGTTCTCGTGAGTGAGTCTTGACCGCATGTGCGAATTTGTGGATTGACCTTAAATATGAATTGACATTTAACTAGACAACCTAAACTCTAGTACATCTCCTATAAAGGCAACATCATTAAACTTCAAAATGTGAAACTTCTTATACTTTTCTTTGTAACCTTTATGACTTCAATGATTAAGCTTTCTAGGGTATCTAAAATCTGGAGTACTATAGCCATCTGACTTGGGAGTCATCGACTTAAAGCTCACTACAAGGTTCGTTTAGAAAGTTGAATAGAGAAAAGTCTTTACATAAGATGTGAAAAAAAGTGCTCATAGATAGGGAAAGAAAAAGTTATAAAAAAATTTAATATGAGCTATCTTTATTTAATATATCCTAGTAGTACTATGTTTGACTTTCATTATTTAAGGAAAATATTGATGATAGCCCAAGAATAATTAACCAAGAGGGGAGGTGAATTAATTTTTAAAACTTTTTTGAAGAATTAATCTAAATTCAACCAAGTAAAAACTAAATAGATTAATTCAAATAATAAGCTCAAATATGAAAATGATGTGTAAAAGAGAAGAGATTATGCAAATGATATAATTGCACATGTTCAATCCAAAGTAATGATCTACATCCTCCGTTATCAAGCTCTCCAACAAGAGAAAGGCCTTTTCACTGTATTGATTAACTTATGGTGCAATCCAACTTTTTACAACGCTTTCGGTGACTTACAAACAAGGAGCACCGATCCTTGTATAATATTACACTTTATAGGACCTCAATATAACCTACAAATTTAAAGATGAATGATTTTACAATTTGGATCTTCTTTCTTAATAAATAATAGACACAAATTAACTATAAAGAGAGAAATAGGCTAACACTTAAATGAATAGCAATGAATGAAGCTCAAGTGTTAGATGAGAGAACTTTGATGAAAAAATGATTTTCAAAAGTTGATTCAATCGATCAAAAGTTTCCCAAGTAAGTGTTTCAAGAATTAAAAAAGATGTAAGTTCAAAGAGTTTTTTTTTCAAGTATTTCTCACTTCAATGCTCTTAAAGAATGTTATATTGAACGCACGAAGTATAAGTATTTATAAAGTTCAAAATGTCAAAAAGTCTGGGAGTTCGGATGACTCGTTTGGTTGATCACTCCTGTCTGGATGACCAATATAACTGTTTGTACAGTAAAAATCAGAGGTTAGCTTGGACCGTGGGAAACTTCTAGTCGACCGCCTCTTTTGGCCGGTTGGTCTTTTTACGTTTTGACCCCATTTATTCTGATTCGAAGATTTTGAAAGGCATAGACATTTGGAGAGTATTTTTAACTAACTTTTCAAGATAAAAACATATTTTTCGAATCCAAATATCATTTTGAAAAGTCATTTTTATATTTGATCAAATCATTGCATTTGAATGACTTTTAATGCACAAAATTATTTTTAATCCATAGAAAGATTTTGAGCTTAAGCATTCATCATCAAATATCAAAGTGTTAGTACCTTTACACTTTATCTAAGAAATCAAAGCCTTGATCTTGATCAAAAATTTGGCTCTTAAGTTCTTGAATGTGTGACTTCGATCTTGACTTCCTTTATGCGTTCGATTTGTAATGATAGTTTTTGATATTTTAACGCCCATCCCTCAATTTTTCATAGTATGCTTTGAAAAACTATAACCACTTAAATTTAACTTGTTAGTAAACAAGATTAACTTGTTTGTTATAATCAAAACTTTAAGATTTTAATCAACCATAGGTCAAAAATTTCCCCATTTTCGATTATGATAAATAAGATGATTTACAAAGTAATATTGAACAATTGATAAGGAATATCAATCTTAAATTTTGCATATAATCCATATATTCTCCCTATCTTTTACAAACCAATAGCCTTTACTTTAAAAAATATGTTTATCAAAGCAAGCATGTCATCTCATGTATTTTTCCCGTTTTGTCATAAACAAAAAGATACAACATTTCAGATCAAAACACAACCATAGGAAACAATACAAGTTTTCCCCTTAAATAAGCACATGAAGCCCAAAAATGTGCAAAATATAGGATATCGCATATATAGGCAAGTCAAAGCATGAGTTTACGAAAAGTAAAGATATAAAGAGGTTAGATCAACATAAAGACTAAAACACATATGCATAAGGTCACATCTAAGACTCTGAAGAAGACGGTGGTGGGAAGAGTGCATCGAACTGAGCATAAAAGGAATTTTGTTGAGCCTACATTGCCTCATGTTGAGTGTTGTAATAAGTATAAAAGGCATCGTGCTGAGCCTGTAGCTGCTTGTTGAGTTTGTATTGCATCTTGTTGAGCTTGTATTGCATCTTGTTGAACTTTCATTTAGTGAAGCATCCCACCAACCCCTTTGACGGAGGACGTAAGTGAATCGATTCGTTCGTTAAGGAGATTGTAGTGATCATCGGTAAAAGTAAAACCGCCGGAAGGTGGATGAGCACTCGATCCCAGGATGTCATGAGGATGGTTAGGAACTTGTGGTTTCTCATCCTCACAATCATTACCGATGTTTTTTTCATCTCCTTCGAAGGGTAGAGTCGAATGTCCCAAGCCCGGATCAAATCCCCTAGTATCGGCCACCCATTGCCCATTTTTCTTGACAATTTTCATGCGTTTAAGAGTATGAGTATTGGTAATGTCGGTGGGACAGAGTGAAATGAAGATGTTATCATTTAAAGGGATTTCAAGATGTTTAAAATTTTTAGCAAGAGGCATGCCGAAGGGTAAGCTTTGATGCGAGTGGTGGAGTGGACGATTTTCATATGACCAATGACAATTGTTGGAAAATCTAATTTTCGCCAGACTAAAAAGAATCAATAAATAATAGGTCGGAGTGATAGCTTCGTCAAGATGACCTTTCTTAGGAAGGATAATGTGGGCGACGATAATGTGTAAAATTTTACAAGGTAAAGTGAGTTGATTTGAACTAATTTTATCGGATGTTCAAAATTTTTCCTAGTCCGTCTACAACATGCAATGATAGAATTACAAGGGTTGGGTGAGTCAGATGATAAAACACTAGATTCACACATTCTTTGAGTTCAAGGAGAGAACGTAAAAGGGTTTCAGTAATTGTAATCCTTTTTCCTTTGAGAAAACAAGAAATGCTACCCATACGAGGAGTATAAACCATATTTTTGTAAAAATCATTCATAAACTTAGGATATGCATTTTCTTCCATCGATTCGAGACCCAACTCATGCTTACGAAGAATTCTTCTACATGAAATGCAAGTGTTTGAAGAGTGAAATTAAAAAGATTTATGATCTTATCTATAAGGATGGTTGATTTATCAAAATAATTTTTCGGAACCTCGGGTTCATCCTCTGATGAAGAAGTTGGCATCCTATCCCTCCTTGGTTTCTTTCCCGATTTTTTTTGACACGTGACATAATTAAAAAAAAAAGAAGAAGAAAGAAAATTTTGAAGGCAATCAATCGTCAAAGTGAGAGTTTGAAAAGAAAAAAATAATA
The DNA here is from genome assembly GCA_903798235.1 of Fraxinus ornus. Classification (NCBI taxonomy): domain Eukaryota; kingdom Viridiplantae; phylum Streptophyta; class Magnoliopsida; order Lamiales; family Oleaceae; genus Fraxinus; species Fraxinus ornus. Next base: position 10,227 of record CAIGRF010247044.1, read on the forward strand.
CGGGAGTTTGAAAAATGCGTTGTAGTGGAAGAAAAATGGGTATCTTAAGAGTTTGAAAAGAAAACAAATAATAGATTTTTGAAATCTTAGCGAGATCTTGAAGATTAATGGTGGATATGGTGAATCTGGAGGTAGATCTTGAAGATTAATGGTGGATATTTTAAATTTGGAAGAGTTTAAAATATGGGAAATCCCGACAGTCCGGTCGACATGACTCCCTTTTTTTTCTTGGTTTGGTTTCAAACTTTCTAGGGTTTCGATTGACCACTTCCGGTTGACCAAACGTCGTTCTTTTTTTATTTTTTTTTTGAACACCATACTAAACTAAATATATAGAAAAAATCAAGTAAGATCACGTAGTATAAATTTAGTTTAGTTATATATTTCGAACTCATCAATAATGCCCAAACCTCTTTGAATATGTAAGAAACGATCAAGCATTGGAGGATTAGTGAAAATGTCGGCCAATTGATTTTTCATTTTTATAAATTCCAATACAATATCTCCTTTTTGTGCATGATCTTTTAAAAAGCTCAATGTGTTTGGTTCGAAAGTGCTGGATAGGATTTTTTGATAAATATATGGCACTAGTGTTATCACACATGAAAGGTATATGATCAAATGATAAGTGATAATCACTAAGAGTTTGTTTCATCCATAATATTTGTACACAACAACTAGTGAAGATATACTCGGCTTCAACGGTAGATAATACAATGGAGTTTTGTTTCTTATTAAACCATGACACAAGTACAAAGCCTAGAAAATGACATGTTCCGCTAGTGCTTTGCGATCAATGGTGCAACTGCCCAATCGGTATCTGAATAGCTAAGTAAGTCATTGTGTGTGCCCTTTTGATACCAAAGGCCTAAGGTTTTAGTGCCACTAGGATATCTAAAAATTCTTTTTACGACACTAAGGTGTTGTTCTTTTGGATTTAATTCAAATCTAGCATATAAACACACGCTAAACATAATATTGGGTCTACTTGCAGTTAAGTGAAGAAGAGATCCAATCATAATTCGATATTTAGTTACATCAACGGAAATACCTTGATCATCTTTGTCCAATTTTATGGATATCCTCATCGGAGTGTTCATTGGCTTCAAGTCTTCCATTTAAAACCTCTGGAGAGGTGACCGAAGTTTCGGTTCATGAAGAACGATTCATTATTAGTGATCCACAAGGGGAAAAGAAGTCCGAGGTTTTGGAGCTAGTGCTGGAGCGTACAATCGATGAGATCTTCGATGATTACAAGTCGGAGGTCATAGCCTACTAAAGTTTAGTTTTGTCTACCCCAATTCTCTAAATTCAATTTTTTCTAGTAGATTATTTATTTGCACGTGTGTCCAAAGGTTTTTCTTTTGAAAGAGTTTTCCAAGGATTTTTCTTTCGTAAACCATTCTCAATGTTCTTTATTTTACTGTTTTGATATTTATTGATTGCTGTGTAAATTGTTCTTAATTCATCTAGAACTAATAATGTGTAACATGTAAGTTACAAGTTATTATTGGTTAATTTCTGATTTTTCATATTACACATATTTATCATTTTAGGTGTTAGTTGGGTCGAACCTCGTTTATTGCACACTTATTTAAATCGTGTTTGTCTTTATCGAGTCTAGTGCCTTAAGAAAGGTGCAAACCATAATTTAAATTATTTAGTTGTATGCATTCAACTAGTTTCGCTGATCATCTCTAGATTTTCTTAGAATCGGTCTTATACAAGGATGGCATCAATTCTATATCTAGTTAATTATAATTAATTTCTTGGAAATGAGCAACTTCAATCTTCTGGATGGTTAGCTAGTTGACCAAAAATGGCTATCGTGGTGCCTTGTGGGAAAGGTTACGTATTCATATTACTTAGACATTTATGCGTATTAAACGCTCCACGTTACTGCGCAATTTCTTGAGAGAAATTGATAGCCGTGGTGACTATTTGAATATCTAAAGGTAAAACCATTTTACATTTATTTTAGATAGATATATAAATAGAGTTTTAAGAAGTAGGGTTTAAAATAGGGTCTTTTATTATTTTATTAAAAAAGATTGGCCTTGTTAAGAATAATAAATTAATTATATTTTCATATTTAGGGCTTATTTGAGGTACATTTTTTTTTTTTTTTGTGTAGAATGTATTTTAAAATAGTAAATTGATGGAGAATGTACGGTTAAAAATGAAAGAAAAGTTTTTGGATTATGCGTATTATTATTTTATTAAAAAATGTGCGATTGAAAAGAAAAAAAAATGTATTTTGAAAAAATGGGATCAATCACGAGCTTATGTGAGATTTTGAGCTCTACAAATTATATTAAGCCG
>CAIGRF010247113.1:8721-24849 GCA_903798235.1 Fraxinus ornus
CATATATTCATAAGATAATGACCATTCATTATCTTTCATTTGTTTCAAGTCGGTCCATCAACAATCTGAAACAAACTTCCGGTCTCTACACTTTAATTCCATGAAAACTAATACCCATTAGTCAAATTTCATCTTTAGTGGATCACTTTAATTGACTAATAAACTTTAAATAATAGCACACACATTTTAATATGTTACATGTGGCCCCACTTATATTAGAATTTTCCAACAATATGATCATTTTGTTGATAGACATTGCTAGATATAGATCTAGAAATTTAGTTGAGGGCTAAAACAATAATGAATTGACATGTTATGGGTGCGACATGTTGTAGACGTCACGTGGCATATTCATTTTTTTTCTAAAACTGGTCACGTTTGCACTACATTAACAAGTTGACACTGCTACAATTCAAAAATCTAAGAGAAACTAGCAAGGTAACATTATTTGACAAGGCAAAAATAATTTAGTAGTATGCCGACAAGCCAACAACTATCCAATCATTTCATTTCTACCTAACTCATTACCAATACTCTGGAAAAAAATTTGTGATGGCAAGCATAGTACTTGAGGTTTTAATTTGGAGTTGCTGCTGCTTCTTTTTTTTACATACAATATTATCACCAATTAATTTCCAACTGCACAAATATGTTTCAAATTTTTAGTCCGAGATTGACACCATTTTTTGACCACGTAAACATTCAAATTGGAAAAAAGCTAGTTTTAGTAAAGTTGTATCCCTTTGAGTTATCTTTACAATCCAATTTGAATCGTCTCAATCAGATATTGGGAGAAAAAGCTATGATAAAAATACTAAAGGAAGTGCAATGCTGATTTTCTTCTCAAGAGACACATGGTTCCTAGGTGTCGCAAACCCCAAATTTTAACACAAAAGTGGCGTCGTGGTGCATGATTTTTCCGCGGTGTCGATGCTCTGATTGTTGTCATCTAGGGCACTAATTTTTGGCCCGTTTAAAGCCAATAAAAACTCCGAATTCTGGGAAAACGTGAAGGGTTGTATAAATACAAGAATTGAGGCAATTGAAAGGGGTTCTACACATTGATAGACACAAAATACAACTTGAGAATTAGAGAGAAAAATAAAAGGAAGAGAATAACAAATCAAAGGTTTTGAATCAAGAGTTAGAACAAGAAGCGAAACATGTTATAAGATTCATCCACTTTTCTACATCTCAATTCATAAGCCGATGATGTATTCCATTATTTTTATTTGTTTAGCTAAACTCTTTATTAGAGAGAACAATGTAATCTATTTGAAACCTTTTATTTCTTTTATTCAAGATTCTAGGAAGACAGCTACTTACCTTCGAAGATAGCTGAATTCTCATTTGAGGCTGAGGCAAGAAATGCTGAACTGCCGAGGCTAATTTATTAATGATTGACCTCGATAGCGGTGCCATTGATTTGACACTTTTCGTATATTTCCAAGATAAGACAAACAAAGCAGTACAACTTCCAATACATGTACAACCTCTATATTCAATGCGCAATGATGGTTACGCATGTCACATTAGTGGTAAAACGCATCGAAGCTAGTATGTGATAATCACGAATTGATCTGGGGCGTTGGTAAAGTAAACCGTTTGAATTCCACAGTCAAGATGCAATAAAGAATGGATGCTTCAGATGCAATGGGCCTTGATCCAATGGTTGGGATTGTTTTCTTTTTCATATAAAAGCCAAAACTCATGCCATTTTAAAACTTCACTTTTGCAAAATCATTCAAATCCTTCCAAGCGTTCGAAACTTCCAAAACTTCTTCGGCATCTCTCCATTCTCTGGCGACTTTCTAAATCCCGTCCCCTCTAGGTATTTTCTTGTGAAATTATTTTCACAATCTTCATCAACCTTTCTAATCTTCATCACTTTTCTTTTTAATCTATAATGGATTTCAAGGCATCGAGGGAATTAGTCACAGTTGCTAGGTTTGGGAAGGAGTCCATGTCTGGGGGGTCGAAAAGGTGGTACACCATGAGCGAGGAACCTATAGATTACGAGGCAGATTGGGGGTCTGCCAAGATTCCTTCTACTATAACCTCTAAAAAACAAGCCGAAGGTAGACAAAAATACAGCATCCCACATTACATAGAACTTTTAGTGCCCGAAGCCCACAAGCGTACCTATTTTTAGAGGCCGAGATGTGTGGTTGTAAGTGAATTCCTACAAAAAGCATGAATACATCTGCCTTTGCACCGCTTCTCCAGAGTGGTGCTGAGGACCTTTATGTTAGCCCCAACTCAGGTTCTGCCCAATGGGTGGTGCCAATTGGTTGGGGCTTTCTTCCTCTGGAATGAGGTATCCCTGGGTGAGGACATAGCTCTGGATGTCTTCTAAACCCTCTTCCTACGTAGGGTTTTAGGCAAAGATGAGTCCAAGGGGTGGTACTACCTTACTCCTTAGGGGTTCACGCTCCTTTCGTAGTGGGGGTCCATTCCTCCATCAATAGCTTGAAAGAGTTTTGGTTCTGGGTCCGGGGTAGATGCTGGAGGAAGATACTGTCCCAGCCTGTACAGTACTAACCCATTACTTTGAAGAACATGAGTGTCTCGTCCCATACACTTTATGTTTGTTATTTATGTTCTATATTGATATTTTTGTAATTTATACTAGTTCGCACTTCGAACTTCAAGAGGTGGAGTGGGACGTAATTGAGAACATTTACAAATGATCCTTAAAGCTCCGAAGCTTCAACTACCTCATAGACAGTACTTTGTTGATTTTATATTGATGGCTCCAAAGGGTAAGTTGCACGCTCGTAGACTTGTATTTTATTTCAAATTGTTACTATCAACTTCTGATCTTCTTGTTTTGCAGATAAATTTGTGAAGAATGAGTACCTTACTCATGGTATGGCTACCATATTGAAGGTCACTGCTCCCATTGGCACAAAGGCTTTGAAGACTTCATCCTCCGACACCAAGCAGGTGAAAAGTAGACTGGAACACCTCAGTAAGGAGTACGTCGAGAAGGGTACTAGGAGAGGGCTCCCAAGAGGGCCTAGGAGATCACCGATAAGGGCAAGGGAAAAGTAGAGGAGCCCCAAAAGAAGAAGAAGTTGGTTCACATTGGCGGGGCTCCAGTAAGGTTTGGGACCACTGTATCCTACCTCGAAAATGTTGCTCCTCCACCGCCTAAGCTCATGAAGGTGGAGAAGGTTAGGAAGGCTAATGAAGAGCTAAAAAAGAGGAAACCCATGCTTCAAAAAGGTCACTTACCGAGAGGACACTAGGAAAGGTAGGGCGGTTCCTAGCGGGGAGGGATGAGAAGATTGCTCCTACAATTGTTGAAGTGTTGCCACCTGAGGTCTATAAATATTGGACGGACAGGTGGCAACTGCATGTGTCCACCTGTGACGCGATAGACCTTACTTCGGCACTAGTGAGTCAGATTTCCAAGGCTTTCAGAGTGTCCTTCAAATGTCAGGAAGCGTTATCCGATATTCAAAGGAAAAATAAGGCTTCGATGGATAAGCTGACATCGAGTGAAGAGGAGATAAAGAGGTTGAATTTGGAGGCCGAGGTAATGAGGGCCCAACGAGTTGAAGAAGAGGTGAAGCTCAATTCTACCATGGCTAACATAGAGGCCTTGAGGAAGGAGGTCTACAAATCTCAATGTGAAGTGGCCTCTTTGACCAAGAAGGTTAAGACTTCGAATTACAATCAAAAAATTACTGCTGAGGCTCTAGAGAAAATGAACTTGGAGCTAGTCGGGTACATGGATGCCAACCAATTTATGGAGAGTCAAATAATATATTATGTGGATGAGGTAAAGAGGGCCGAAGTTGAGGCTCAACAAGCTGGGGAGGAAGCGGTGAAGAATTATATTGCCAACTTCCATCTCACCGTGGAGTGCTAGCGGTTCGTCGCCTATTTGCGAAAGATTTCCTATGATGAGGTGCTGGAAAAGGTGGATGAGCTCTATCCTGAGCTTGACACATCCGAACTAAGGGCGGAGTTCGTGGAAGAAGTGTCCCAAACCCCTACTGAAGAAGGACCGGACTAGGAGGAAACTCTTAAGGAAGAAGCTTCGGGCCAGAACGCTGCTGACTCCTACAACAAGGCATTGGCACCCCAGCTACCTCCAACTTAATATAATATTAGGCTTATCCTTGAAATGGCTATGGCCCTCCTTATGTAACTAGCTCTTGGAATGAATAAATTTTTATTTTTTTTACAAATCGATTGTTTATTGCTTTCTTTATTGTTTCGTTGCTTTAGTAAAAATGTCGAGATAACCTTTCATGATGAACCACTTTTACTTAGCGTTTTTATGAAATAACTTAGAGCAAAGTAGTTGTTTTTCAGTTGGCGGCTTCAACATTACCTCACTTCAAATGCTTAACTCATATAACTTAAGCAAACCATAGTGGAATAACTTAACCTTATATCAAATAACATAATGTTGGCCTTACCAACTTAACCTTATATCAAATAACATCAAGTGTTCTCTTTGGGGATCTGATCCTCTCATACGAGGTGCTAACGCTTCCTTATATGGTGGATGACTCATCCATGTAAAAGCTTCTCCCTTGATGTTCACTTCGTCAAGGTGAGTCATGTGATTTACGCTTCGGAGTTCAAATAAAGTGATCCCTTTAGGAATCTGGTCCTCTCATCCGAGATGCTCACATTTCCTTACATGGTGGATGGTTCATCCATGTATAGGCTTCTCCTTTGATGTTTAGCTTCGTCAAGGTGAGGCATGTGATGTACCTTGAAGTTAAAGTGAGTTAATCCCTTTTGGAGATCTGGTCCACTTTTTCTAGGTACCCACGCTTCCTTACATGGTGGATGGTTCATCCATGTAAAGGCTTTTCCCTTAGCGTTCAGTTTCGTTAAGGCGAGGCATGTGATGTACGCCTTCGAGTTCAAGTGAGGTAATCCCTTTGGGGATCCTCTCCTCTCCTCTGAGGCGCCCACGCTTATTCACAGAAACTTTGCTCTTTACATATTTAGACAAAACGTTTATTTATTTGCAAAATATGGGTAAAGGCTTCCAGCTATTGATTGCATTCATTGATAATACATTCTCAAATGCTCGACATTCCATAAGTGAGGCTGAACCTTCTCATCCATGTCTTTGATCCAATAAGTGCAAGGTTGGATCTCTTCCTTGATATGGTATGGTCCTTCCCAATTTGGCCCTAAAGTGCCTACTCCTAGCTCTTTGGAGGATAAGAACACTCTTCGAAGTACAATGTCATTTATCTAAAAGGACCTTTTCTTAACTTTAGCATTATAACATTGAGTCATTTTCCTTTTATATGCTGCCAATTTCAATTGGGTTATCTCTTCTTTCCTCAAGGAAATCGAGCTCACAACTTCTAAGCTCATCATTCAATATCTCGCTAAAATACAATCTTCCTGGGGATGGTAATCCAACCTCTACTGAACTCATGGCCTCGATACAATAGGCCATTGAGAAAGGAGTTTCTCTAGTTGGAGTCCTGTTTGTAGTTCAGATTGCCTGCAGTGCCTATGGTAGTTCATCTACATAATCTCCTTTGAATGCGTCAAGCTTCCTTTTCAATGTGTGTTTAATGTTTTGTTCACAACTTCGACTTGTCTATTGGCTTGGGGGTGGTGAGGAGTAGAAAAGTGTTTCTTAATTCCAAGCTCCTCACAAAGGTCCCTCACCTTTTTGTTGTCAAACTATTTTCCATTATCTGAGATGATTGAGTGAGGAATTCTAAACCGGCATATGATGTCCTTCGACAAGAACTTGGAAGTGTTGGCTTCGGTGATCTTTACCAAAGGTTTAGCTTCCACCCACTTTGTGAAGTAATCAATTGTGACAATGGTAAAACTTGCATTTCTCATATCCTTAGGCAGGGGACCTATGAGGTCCACACCCCATTTGCTGAAGGGCTAGGGGCTGGATACGGTAGTCAGTTCTTGGGACGGTTGTCTTTCGATATGGAAAAAACGTTGGCATTTGTCAAATCATCTCACTAACTAAATGGTATCCTATTCCAAGGTAGGCCAATAGTACCCCTACCTCAGCACTTTTCGTGCCAATACGAGACCTCTCGAGTGATTGCCACAAACGCCTTCATGAATCTCGCGCAATATATAGTTGGCCTCCCGCCTCCCATGCACCAAAGGAGGGAAGAGGAAAACATGTTCACGAAAATATACTAATTAAAATCACGACAAGTGTACGGTTCATTGCAAGTAATAAAGTGGACTTTTTAAGTTCGAATATTGTCCCACAAAGACTGATTAGTTCTAATTCTAATTACCATGACCTTAACCGAAATAATAAGAATGAGAATGTTTGTTCTAATGAACTTCTAACTAAATTAATGATGCGGATGCAATTGTAAATGCTTTAACTAAACTGAATGTGATTTATGGCAAACGCAAGTTGAAGTTTGTTCTAATATATAATGAATGTACTAGGATCACGAATCCCTATGTAATAGTTTTCTCTAAACCTAGTTCTATACCTTGACACACGATTAAGATATTGAAAAATCAATGCTCCTAAATTATTTGACAACCTCTTTCGAGTAAAGTTAAACTAATTTCCATATGTGACCTGACTATATTTCTATGACGGATGCAAACATATAAAAATGCACGAGCTTTTGTGAGCACTTAATGATTCACATAGGGCATAGCAGAATATTTCTATCCCCTATCGGACCCTATGATGATTTATACCACGTCGAACATATTTTCCTTCTTTCGAATGCATGGAACAAGCCACCAAACTCCCACATTTACGTATACAATAATTATGGAGAAAAGAAATTCATAAAATCATTTAAATATCCCAAAACGTGTTTTTAATTGTCAACAATGTAAAACTAAGAATTAAAAATCATATTACATAATTCATTTAACCCTAGTATAGGATTAATCTAGCCTAGCATGGTAGAACAAAGAAAATTATAAAAATCTATGAAGAACGACATCACCAATTTGATTCTTGAATTAAATCTTCGCGTCGTGGTGTTATTCTCCTCTTTCATGCCCTTTTTCTTACTTAAAACCCTTGTTCAGTGTATGCCCCTACATTCGAGATGGTTCTCGGGTTTTAATACCATCCCAAGATTTGTTTTCATAGGTATTTGACTCGAAAAAGGAAACCAGAAATCTCATCAAAATCTTCAACTATGCGACCGCCTAGTTCATCTCTATGTGATCGTATAGAGTAACCTGAATTGCTGAATTGGCTCTGGAATTCCATGAATCGACCTATGCAACCGCATAGTATTAAGAACTTCCATAGCTTTGTGTTTTGGTCCTTGAACTTTCTTTTGCAATTCTCAATCTCTTTTCCAACTTCTTCTTCTTCCAATGTTTCCTTCTTTTGACAAATTTGATCTTGCCATCTTGCCATCTTCGATCTCTCCTCCGGGTCATCTTTCGATTATTTTCACATTGATCCTTGAACTTTGGTTTTCTTTCATTTTACTTTTTCCATTTTTCTCCTAGTTTCCGTCATATTCATCATTGTTGTCCTGCAAAATACAAATTTCATCGAATTAAGCTATATTTCACATATTTATTAACAATTATCACTGTTTGTGGCCCAAAATAAGTGTGTAAAATGCACTTATCAACTCTTCCAAACTTTAACTTTTGGTTGTCCTCAACATAATTGTAGCTTAACTCTTTATAAAACATGGTTAGACAACCTATCGTGTCTCAGAATTGGAACTTAGTACTAAACAAAATGTACAACTTTAACAGTGTAGAATCAAGTCAATCTCCACCTGTTATATGCATAACTTAACGTGTATGTGTGTGAAAACTCATGCCAGCATATTAAGATCATGATTATCTCAACACTCAACCCAAACTTATTCTTTTCACTCCATTCTCTCGGGGTGTGTTCTAAAGTTGAACTCATTTACATCTACTCCTTACCCTCTCCTAGTTTGGATGGATCATACTTTCACAAGTTCACACTTCAACAAGTAGAGATTCTCCCATTTTTTATTACTTCAACCTTTAAGATTAATACACTTAAACAGGTAGAGATTCTACCTTTAAGATACTCACCTTGTACTAGAGATATAGTTCTATCGACTGAATGTCTGAGGTTTAATCAATGCAGTTCTAAACAAATATGTATATATGTTATTCTCTATTTTTTTACGTCTTCTCATTTGCTTTCTATATGACCCATATAACGAGCTTTAGGCTGATGACTTCCAAGTCAGATGACCATAGGGCACCTGGTTTTCAATCACCCTTTCATGCTTAATCACTCAAGTCTTACAGGCTCGACAAGATACTTTTATTTACTTAACGATTAGTGCAATGCCCATTTTCTTTTAGACATCCAGTTTCTAAAACTAATCTTCAACTTAAAACTTTTACCTCGTCTTCGTCCCATTTGTTTAAGATAATCTACACAAGAAAATTTCAAGCACGAAATCCCTATTCATCTCAATGTTCCCTTGCATCAGCTCAACCACTTCTAAACTATTCTAAAAATGGGCGGGTTTGTTCACTATGTTCAACTATTTTCTAAGAAATGAAAGAAATCACCCACTCAACATGTCAACATGAGTATTATGCAATAATAATGTCAAGTTTAGCATTCACAAGCTTTGATTAATCTAATGGTGTACTATTTTCATTATTCACTATTCATACCTAGTCCAATATTCACATCATGGCCAGCAAAGTTATCAAAGCCACACAAGCACATGAATTCAAATTTAATGCTAGAAAATAAACAAATAAAAACTGAAAGTAACTATTTGAAAACTGCAAAAAGACAAAAGTCAATTATTTTTTCACATAGTCTCGCAAATCTGTAGTAAAATACGATGAATGCCACCTCCACACGTATATAAAACATTATCTTCAATATTTTTGAAGAATAATAAAAACATCAAAAAGAAGACGTAACGATAAGGACAAATTTACCATAGTCAAAGAAAATGGGGCTCAAGATACTTTCCTGATCAGTATGGAGTTGATGGATGGAAGTCAGAGTCGGATGTGCCATCAGTCGATAGTGGTGGGAGACATACGAGGATCTATCTCATTAACTTGAATTGTTGTCCAAGCTCATCCCTCATGCCTTGAACGTGGAGGGACCGATCTAAAACTTTAGCCTCGGTGTTACCCAAACGGTCCCAAGACACGTTAACTCGCAGCTGAATCCCATCAACTCTATCCACATAGTTATTCAACCTTTCATTTACGATCTCAACCTCGCATCTAGCAGCCAAAGACTCCCTACTGGAATTGGAAGCAAAGTTTTTGGTGCTTAGCATGTTGTCTCTAAGCATTTGGATAGTCGAACATATAGCGTCCACAGTCTGCCCAAGACTATTTATATCTTGGCTCGAACCAGTCACAGTAGCGAACATCTATCGTAACAGCTGTGTGTCGACATCCAGTGGTTCCAATGGTGGTGGTACATCAGGCATATCAGCATCCTCTGCTCCCTGATTATGTATAACCTGTTGCTATCTCAATTACGTCCCCTCTTGCCTCCAAGGTAGTCTGTCTAATGAAAGGACTAGCTTTCTCGGGAAGCTCCCCGAATGGAACAGTAACATCGGCCCATTTGTAGATGCCACATATGAGACTTGAAAAAATCAAAAAATTGTGTAGATCTCTCCAAACATCCTGAGAGTGAATCAGATCATAGATAAAAATCAATTTCCTCTCTCGCACCAAGTGATATAGTAGACTGAGTATTGGATCGGTAAATGTAATCCTATGTGAGGTTGGCTCGATGTTGTGGCAAATGAACAGCGAAAGAATGACTATCGACGGTGTAAGCCCAATCTGATGCCACACAGAAGTCTATAACGACCAAGCATCTTCACGCCCAAGTAGATCTCCTCCTACCGTGCTCCAATGGAAATCATCGCGAATAGGATTAATGTTATCCCACGTCAACTAATAGTAGTCATGAATGACCTCATGTGTAAATATAATCCACTCATCCCATACCTATGTCTGATGTTGATGTTCGGACCCAGGGGTGTCAATTTCCATGTTGGAATTTTCATAGAACTCGTGAGCTAGTCCCTCATATACCGGATGAGGTCATTCGATGACCTTTTCCCAACCACAGTTGTGGACCAAGGTGACTATCTCAAAATCGAGAAAATCCTCCAGTCGAACCGGTCTATCAAGAAGTAGGGCCTAATGACCAATGATATCAGAGAAACGAGTGATGGCCTCTGGATTGATAAATCATCGTATGCTCACTTTCGATCCTCAAGTGCGTGCAGTGCCCGAGGTACTTGCTACTTTATCCTTTCCTTTAGAAGTGCGTTTAGGAGGCATTTTGCACCACAAGGAAAATTGAAACGTGTAAGTCATAGGTGATGCATAAATGAATTCTATAGTATATGAAAACAATATAGAAAAATGAAAATAAAAGTCTAAGCATATGTCGAAGTATGCAAGCTATGTGAATAAATAAAGGTGTCAGGTAGTCAACTAAAACAACATCTAAAATGATGTAACGAGGTCATGCTCAACGAAATATATAGGTAAATATGGGTATTATAAGACACACAAGCAAGATGCAGTGAACAAACCCAAAATCAAGTTAAACCATGAAAGTTGTGAAAGTAAGACCATGTTTAACCAACAATTTCGCCTCTAGACACTGACAAGGAAAATCGAAATTGTCCGAAGCAACCTCCGGGCATATGAAAGAGGGTATACTAGTCTACTAAAAATTAAAGTCAAACTGACATCATTTGGGTGAGGAAACAGAGAGACGAAATGAGGGACATAGAGCGTCATGTGCCTAGCCATGTTGTGCCTATGTGCTTTCCCTTTTAATTTTGATATGTGCCATGACATTTGGCAAGGTATCCCAACACAAAAAAAAACAATTAACAATGCATATCAACAATGTCAAGATTGAAATGAAACCAAATTCCACACAAAAATTCACATAAGCATTTTATCGAACATGTTCACACTCTCAATTTTTTAATGGAAAACTCAAAACCTTGGTTATGAACCAAACCACAATTTTTTTTCAGTGTAACACAATCAACACAACACCATCTACCTAATTCCCGTACTCCATCTCAGTCATCTAATTCCTCCAAAACAACCATGAAAAATGTACATAAAAAAGGACAACAAGGGAGTGTAAGTGATGTGTTGTGTGGGTGTATCGTGTATGGGGGTTATTCGAGTGGTGTTGTGTGCCGTATGCATGGGTGTGTGCGATCGTGTAGGTGAGTGAATGTAAAAAGGTACGGTCGTGTGTGTGTGTTGCTAAAGTATGATGGACTGGAGGGATATTCTATACGATCGCATAGAACAATGTCATGATGTCGTATAGAACAAGTAGGCAGGGCCAATTTTGGCCCTGCACATATGCTTGCGACCGCATTCCCTAGTGGTCTATGCAGTCGCATAGACTACCACTGAGTGATTTTTTGGCATGCTTCAATAATTAATACATTAGATCATTCGCCATCCCCGCGATCTCGATTTTTGTGTGAACAAGCTCAAGTACATGTAATGATTGTATGCAATGTGAAAAAAATTTATAAACATGCTTAACTCTTCGAAAACTCGTTTGTGGTCAATTTTCACCAAACACTCGATTTTCAACCTACATTGTAAAATGGCAGTCCAACGCCTCCAAAACTTGTCAAAACACATTTTAAACCACTGGGTGTACGTGGATGCCAAGAACTTGGTTCCAAAAACATTTTTAAACTTGAAAACACCCGTTGATTCCGAAAATCACAATTTTGATCATTTTGCCTCGAAATACGCGACTTTTGCACCGAATCAATGAGATGTCATTCCAACACCCCCAAACTCATGCTCAACACATTTAAAACCAATTTGGACTATGCGTAGACTCTTAGTGACCTTTAGGGATGATGAATAGCCTAAAAATGTTCTAAAACATGAAAAATCTCTAATCTAAAGCATAAAGTGAAATAAATAAAAGGGAAGAATATGTTGAGTTGCCTCCCTACCAGCACTAGTTTATAGTCTATAGCTCGACTGTACTTCGGTTGATTCACTTCAGTGTACTGAGATAGACGGTGGACTTTTCTTTTGGAAAATCACCGCTCCAATAAGGTTTCAAGCATTGCCCATTTACCTTAAATGTTCCCTTGCTATCGTGAGTGATTTCAACTACTTCATACGAAAACACTTGTTTGACTGTATATTGCTCGGACCATCTTGACCTCAACTTCCCAGGGAAAAGCTTGAGTCTCAAATTGTACAACAGGACTTGTTGCCCTATCACAAACTTTTGTCTCTGAATATTCATATCATCCCACTTTTTGGTGCACTCCTTATATAGTTTTGCATCCTCATATGCTTCCAATCAGAATTTATCCATCTCATTCAATTGCAGCAATCTCTTTTCACCAGCTACCTTCCGATCAAAGTTTAAATTTTTGACTAACCAGTATGCTCGGTGTTCCAACTTAACTGTCAAATGACATGCTTTTCTAAAAACAAACTGATATGGAAACATGCCTATAGGTGTCTTGAATGCTGTCATGTAAGCCCATAATGCATCATCAAGTTTATTAGACCAATCTTTCCTAGAAGAGCTCACTATTACCTCTAGTATTCTTTTCAACCCCATGTTAGAGATTTCAACTTGGGTGCTGGTTTAAGGATGATATGGAGTTGCTACATGATACCGAACGGGTGAACATATACTTCTTTAAAAACTCAATCACCACCTTAGCATCGTTGATTGTCAATGCTACTGCTTCTACCCATTTGGAGACATAGTCAACAGTAACCCTGTATGTATTGATTTGAGAAAGATGATGGGAATAGTCCCATGAAGTCAATTCTCCATACATCAAAAAGTTTCACCTCAAGGATGATGTTCAGTGGCATTTCATTCCTTCTCGAGATATTACCAGTGCGTTGACACCTATCACACCATTTCACAAATTCAAAAGCATCCCTGAATATGGATGACCAATAAAACCCAGATTGTAGAATCTTTACTGATGTTTTGTATGCACATGAATGATATTGTTCCAATATTTTAGAGACTTCTTCCTCGGGTACACATCTTTGAATAATCTGATCTACTCCTTACTTATACAAAATGGGATCCTCCCAAATATAGTACTTCAAGTCAGTGAAAAAGTCTTCCTTTGATGACTGGAATAGTTCGGTGGTGTGATAGACTTGGCCAAGTAATTTACGATGTCCGCATACCAAGGTACTCATTCCATGCTAAAAATATGCTCATCCGAAAAAATCTCATTAATGTAAATAGAAACATTTTGTTCCCTTAGCTCCAGTCGAGATAAATGGTCTGCTAACACATTTTTGCTGCCCTTTGTATCCCTTATCTCCAGATCAAATTCTTGTAGAAATAACACCTAATGGATAAGTTTTGGTTTGGTATCCTTCTTTGTCAACAAGTACTTTAAGGTAGCATGATTAGTGTAAACGATGAACTTTGACCCCACAAGATATGACCAAAATTTGTCAAATGCATAGACCACCGCAACAGTTCCTTTTTCGTAGTGGCATAGTTTATCCGGGTATCATTCAATGTTTTTCTTGCATTGTATATCACGTGAAATATCTTATTCTTCCACTGTCCCAAAATTGCCCCTACCGTGTAATCACTAGCATTACACATTAATTCAAATGGCAAACTCCAATTAGGTATGATGATCACTGGTGCTGAAGTCAGCTTCACTTTTAACGTGTTGAAAACCGCAAGACACTCTTCAGGAAGTTAAATGAGACATCCTTAAACAGTAGGTTACACAGAGGCTTTGTGATCTTCGAGAAATCCTTAATGAACCGTCTATAAAACTAGGCATGCTCGAGAAAACTACGAACACCCTTAACTGATGTAGGCAGTGGTAATTTTCCAATAACCTGATTTTTGCTTTGTCCACCTCTATCCCATTAGCTGAAATGCTATGTCTTAACAGAATGCCCTCCTAAATGATGAAGTGGCATTTCTTCCAGTTCAATACCAAGTTGGTCTCCCTGCACCGCTGTAATACCAAACTTAGATGCTCCAAACATTCATCAAATGACGATCCAAGCATCGAGAAGTCATCGATGAAAATTTATATGAATTTTCCATCATTTTAGAGAAAATTACCATCATACAATGCTGAAAAGTGAATGTGGTCTTTTCCAGCTCATTGGGTGTTACTGGGATCCGATTGTATCCAGAGTATCCGTCAAGAAAACAGTAATGTGACTTATCTGCCAGCCGTTCTATTATCTGATCAATGAATGGAAAGGAAAAGTGATCCTTCCTAGTAGCAACATTGAGTTCTCGATAATTAATGCACACTCATCGGCTTGTAACAGTTCGCATGGGAATTAACTCATTCTTCTCGTTCTGCACCACAATAAGTCCACGCTTTTTAGGCACCACCTAGACTGGATTGATCTATGCACTGTTTCATATCGAGTTAATGATTCTGACGTCTAAAAGTTTCAGTACTTCTGCCCTAACCACCTCATTCATGTTTGGATTTAGCCTTCTCTGACCATCTATACATGGTTTAAAACTCCTCAATGAGAATTTTGTGCATATACAGTGAAGGGATGATCCATTTGATATCCACGTTAGACCATCTGATTGCTGCCTTATTTTCTCGGAGTACCTATAGCAATCTCTCTTCCTCCACCTCTCTAACTAAGCTCGATATAATCACTGGAAGTATAGAAGATTTCCTCAAGTAAGCATAACGAAGATTAGGCGGTAGTTACTTAAGCTCCAACTTTGGAGGTTACTGAACAGATGGTAGTGGCCTTGTAAGGCCAATTCCTAATTCGTCAAACTGACGTTTTCGTGTGTATGGTGGGTTAGTTTCCAAAAACCTCGCACATGTCTCAATCTCAAGAAAATCAAAGTGAGTTGATTGGGAATGTGCGATGCATGCTTTATAAGCGTTGGACGAGTTGAACAACAGAAATGTGTCTTGGACCACTTTTTCAATTACATCAATCTTGAAATAACTATTTGACTCATTGGGAAATTTCATGGTCTTGAAGACATTAAAAGAGCGCTCTCCCAATAGTTAAGGATGGTATACCCAATATAAGTGGTATATCTTTGTCTTCCTCCATGTCTAGGATAAGGAAATTCATTGGGAAGATAAATTTCTACACTTTAGTCATCACATCATCTATAATCCCCCTTAGGTAGGTAAGGTATTGATCAGCTAGCTACAGAGTCACTGTTGTTACTTTAGGCTCTCCCAAATCGAGTTTCTTGAAAAAAGAAAGTGGCATCAAATTAATACTTGCATCTAAATCAAATAAAGTTTTATCGAAATGACAATTTCCAATAGTGCAAGGTACGGTAAAACTCCATGGGTCTTTAGAGGTAGCTTTTTCTGGATTCTAGAGCTACATTCATCAGTTAACATTATCATCTCATGCTCCTCTAGCTTGCATTTGTTTGATAGAATGTCTTTAAAAAATTTGGCATAGCTAGACATCTGAATAAGAGCATCGACAAATGGAATATTGATGTGTAGTTTCTTGAAGACCTCTAGGAACTCCTTGTATTGTCGATCCATCCTGTGCTTTTTCAATCGTTGAGGAAATGGTTTAGGACGATCTTAAGGATTGATATGATTCTTCTCCTCCCTTGGTGTTTCTGAATTCTCCTTTGCAAGTGCTTCAGGTGTCTGTTCAGTTTGTTTCACTTGCTCCCTCACTCAAAGAAGACATTTTTTCCTTACTTGCACTAGGTCTTTTGACATGAATTTTCGACAATTGCACGCGACTTCTGGTTGTTATTGCTTTGGCGTGTTCCTTTGGGTTGATCTCAGTATTGCTTGGTAGTGGACATGGTGCTCTGCCATTCATAGATAATGCCATCTGCCCCATTTGAGCCTCCAAGTTTTTAATAGTAGCACTTTGTTCTTGGAGAGGTATTCGGTTTTTCGTATAAACTGATTGTTGGCTTCCATGTACTAATTTGCTTTCTCCATGAATTTACCGAACATCTCTTCTAATTGCAACTTTTTTCAGACTGCTAAAACTGACCTTGTGGCCTATTCTAATTCTGACCACCCCAAGAAAGGTTAGGATGCTTCTTCCACCCTGGATTGTAGGTTTTTGAATGTGGATTTGATAATAACACATTTATTACATTTTTCACCCAATTAATATTTG
>CAIGRF010247116.1:7586-18374 GCA_903798235.1 Fraxinus ornus
GAAAGTTTTTATTCTTATTTTTGATTATTTTTAATATTTTAATAATTTATTTGGACTGATTTGGACTTTTTAAAATGTTTTGGAGCAAATTGCAATTTATTCTTTATTTTTCTTTTTTGTTTTATTTATATAGGAGGGTATAATGGTCATTTTATGTTAAAAGTTGATGAAAATGACGTTTTGTGCAAGAAAATGCAAAGGTAAGGACGTTCTGCACCAAAAAATCAAACGTATGGACGTTTTCCACAAAGCCCGTCATAGGTGGGGACGTTTTGCGCCAATTACCCAATGGAAACTAGTTAAAGTTATCCCACATAGGAAAATGGATAAATGCAATGACCACTTTAAATATGATTACACTTTAGAAATGTGTAATCATGTGTAGTATTGAGGCTCTCTCCACGTGCAAATCACAGACCGAAAAAGGTTTCGGACCTTGAACTTGTGTATGACACGACACGCGTACAGGAATGTCGGACCAAATGGACAAAAAATCGGCCCTTAAGAAGGTCCAGGTTTTACCTTTATTTTATTATTTTTCCAAATAAAAAGAATCTTTAAAATTCTTTTAACTCCTAAAACTCATATGATTACATCTGTGTAAGTGGATAGATTAACAGCCGAGTTAATGGTGGTCATGACATAAATCTTTGGTTGTTAATTCTTCATTACAGTCTATTTATATAGTAATCTTCATCTTTTACAAACACATGGGAAAATTTCTCTTCTCTGCTCTGCATCCGTAATTTTCATTTTTTGTTAAGTCTTGATGGTGATAGTATTCAGATACTAAGTCAGTTCGCCGGAGTAGCATCTGCAGTGCTCAGACTCTACTGATTTTTCGTTGTATCATGGGAAATATACGCTCGAATTAAACATCAAGCTCCTACGGTGAGGGAGCGAATCTGTTTTAAGAAACTGTGTTTACAGAGACCTCGGTTTCAAAATTCATTCCATTTTTATTTCATGCAATTTATGTTACTTATTTTTTTTATTGTTATTAATAAAATTATTTAATCTGTGACTTTTTTGGCTAACATCCGGTTAGTTAGATGTCCAACCATTATTTTTTTATACGGTATATGTTCAGCCGGTATGCATCTATACGGTAAGTTAATTGCACAACCGGTATGTGTCCATCCTGTATTTCTGTTCATACAGTAAGTTAGTTGTACATCCGATATGTATCCATCCGGTATTTGTTAAGACAGTATTCATTCACTATTATTTTATAACAAATAATTGTATTTCTTAAATATATAAAATTTCATCAACAAATTCTTTGGTCTCTTTGTAAATAATTCCATGAAGCAATACCCAACATGAACAAATACACAAACAACATAATAATAATAATAATTTGACAATAGATGCTCACCTTCATCCTCTTGTTCCAACTTCTGATATTTGTTGATGAATTTTATACGATTTTAGTAAGAATTTTGAAAAGCCCCAAAATCGCCCGTGCCTAGAGAAATTTGCAGAGTGAAATGAAAACCGACAACCCCATGACCAAATTATTAAACCCCTGTTTGAGTCCCTTTTTTTTTTTTTAAATACATTTTTCAAAACTCATCTTCAACCGTACATTCTCCCACAACATAACTATACACGTATTTAAAAAAAAAAATCCACTTTTTAACCACACATTCTCCAAAAAATACTATTCCATAATACATTTAACCCCAAAAATGAGGATCAAATGGGGGTTAAGTAAATTTCATTAACATAAATTACAGTTTTAGTCCTCTGAAAGGAGGTATTTTGTGCAATGTCTTCATGAAAAAAGAAGTGAAAATTACACTAGGACTTGTTTTTTAAGTTTTACTTGCAAAAATAAGATTATTTTTTTTTTTTTTACAAAAATCAGGTGATAATTTAATATTTTAATTAAAATAATAATATTATAAAATTAAATTAGTCTNGATTAGAATCGTCACCAGATAGACTGTATGCCCACACCAAGAAAATCCCTAGTTTCTCCTTGTTTGATGTTTTCTTGATTTTGCATATGGTGGCACATAGAGGGGTACATTTGAAGCTGATTAAATGCAGAAAAATCACTTCCAAGACCAGTAATTACTTCATTTTGGACTGGATTTTCAGTGAACTTGAGGCCAAAGTTTCCTACGAGTGATGGGTCAGTTTTGGTGGCTCCTATTTGTCGCAGTCCGCAGGAAAAACGAAAAGAGAAGAATCGTCGCACCGCGGGAAAAGAAGAGGAGACGGGAGTCGGGATGGAAATGCTTGGATTTGGATTGGTAGGGTTTAATATTTTTGTTCATTTGAGGATAAAATGATAAATACAAAAAATAAAATAAAAAAAATTGTCAAAAAATTGGGGGGGGGGTCCGGGTCCCCCCTCCCTCCGCCCCTGCTCACCACCTCACCTCATGCCACTCCAAAACTATTTCATTTTCTTATTCCCTCTTTCTCTACACTCCATTTTCTCACTATTATCTTTGTCTATCCATCTTTGTTTTTCTTCTTTACTAATGATCATAGGGACGACGTCGCTCACCGCTATGAGAGCCAGTGACAATGACGAACCACATATCGTAGCTACAACTGTTTTGTGGTGGTGGTTACATGTTCATAGAGTGTATGTCAAATGTTGTGTTGATTTCTGTTGGTGGTGTCAGTGGTGGTTATATGTCACATGTACCAAGTCCATGTCATTATGTATTGGTCACAAATAAATATCCCACATGACATAGATCATGTTTACATGTCACACTGTACAAGTCACATGTCATATTATATAGGTCGTAGATCGTTATAAACGGTTTACATATCAATATTAATTGGTCACGGATTATACACCACATGTCTTTGTGCACTGATAAAACGCCACGATTCAAGTTCACAAGTCACAGGTCACATATCATATTGTATAGGTAATAGATCAGTATCTACAAGTTAAAGATCCAAGAGAACTGGTCATAGGCCATTGGATCAATATCACATATAACAATTTACAAGTTACATGTCATAGTGCATATGTCACATGTCACAAATTCAAGAAAATCGATCACATGCCATTGATTTCTCCGACCTCAATTGTCACCATTGCCTTCAAAATTTTTGATACACAATGTCAACAACTTCCAATTTGAAACATCAATTATCCGATGGGTTTCAATTAACTAGATTTCGACTGTGAAAATCAAACTTATTTGCTCTGGTGAGTTCTTTGTAGATCGTCTCTTGATTCAATCTTCTGATATACAATATTAAAAATTTTCAATTTGTGGTCTCAGTTGTCCACGAGTTTCAATTAATCAGATTCTGACAGCGATAATCGAAATTATTTGCTCCGACGAGATCTCTGTAGATTTTATATTTGTTTGATCTTCTGATACACAATGCCGATAACTTGTGACCTCAATCATTCAACATGTTTAATTAACTAGATTCTAACTGTGGGAATCGAAGTTTTTGCTTCAACGAATTCTCTGTAGATTCTGTCTTTGTTCGATCGTTACTATTAAAATGGAGTCATGTTTGAAATGGAAACACGAATTCTTGATTTTAGGAATTAAAATTTAATATATATATTATTTACCGCCTCGCTTTTAAAGTTTTAAAATTGTTTTTTAAAAATGAAATTGAATATAGTAAACACCTAATTTACGTATTATTCTCAAAAAAGAACATGTAACTTTAACAAGGCAAGGCCAACAGACAAAAAATTTCTTGGCAGTATTTAGCCCTTGTTTGACAATAATTAAAATAAAATTCTTTTTCTCAAAACTCATTTTAAACAACGAATAATGATATCTAGCACCAATAGTGTTAGAATGTTAGGCTGGTGACGTTAAATGATAGGGTCAATGAAAGGCAAAATTAAGTGATTCATTTAATTTTATCTTTCATTTAATGCCACATTAGTACTACCTACACTGTTGCAGTGATGTTAAATAGCATTACTTTTTCAACCAAACATTTTCACAATAAAATATTTTACATGTAAATCCAAAAAAATTTCTTACTTTTTAACAGCACATTCTCCAAAATATCACTATTCCAAAACTCATTTTTCAAAAAAAAAAAAAAAAATGGAAAAAAAAATCATTTAATTGTTTGGCAAAAAGGGGCTTGATAATAAGGTATATGAATATTTACCTTAATTGTTATTTTCCTTTTATCAATTTTGTTCATTCTGATTGTAATAGACCTTGTATTTTACTCTTGATTTAAATATGCAAAATACTTATTTAATTAAAAAAAAAAATTAGTTCAACGAGAAAATAGGTTTCTGTCATCAACTCGTAACCTTAATTGCCGCATCCAAAAGGAGGAAAATGATAATTTTCCAATTTACATAGAAAAGATTATGATTAACGAATCTCCATTCTTGGTTACAAATACCCTTTTATTATAGTTCTAGAGTATGGTGTGGGTGATTTCATCACCGTAGCACCTGATAGTCGAACATTGGCACAAGATAATTTATTTATCCCTTCTTGCCTTCATGTTTTTTAACTGTGAAAACTCGAAAATTAGCATCCCTTGTTTTTGGGTTATGCAAGTATTATGTACGTTGTTTATTACATATGGTTTTTCGATAACTTTGGAGTTAAATATACGAATCTTTTTTGGTCACTTTGTTCGTTTTATTACTGCAAGTTCGAAGCTAAATTGATACTCTTATCCATCCTTCAATATAAAAAGGAGTTCCCAGAAAGAAGGAAAAAAAAAAAAAAAAAAAAGTAACAAATTAAGTAATTAACAGCAGTGGTGGAAAATTGTTTTATTAAACATGCATTTATTTAAAATGCTGATTTAACAGCAATTAATTGAGTTTAACAAGAAGTTAGTTAAAAGCAGTTGGATTAACAGGGTATTTCTGGGCATTTTTGATAATTTTTGTGAGAGCAGCCTGGCCAAGATCAACTCCACAAACATCAGCCAATTGTAATAAGTAAAGTAAAACATCAGAGAGTTCCTCTTCAACATGTTGTTTCTCGTCAGAAGTCCAATTGGGGAGTCCTCTTGCTACTTCTCCTTTCCATTGGAATATTTCAGATAGCTCTCCCACTTCTCCAACCTGTGAGATATTGCAAACTTCAAAATTAGGTCGGCCCGTGGCACGGGACACTCCACGATAGGATTAAGAGAAAACTGGGAATGTGTTCCCAAATCTTCTAGGTATGGCGTCAAACCTATTTAAATTTGTTAATTGAGGTCCTTATGTGATTGAAGTTGTCAATGTAGGCATTAGAATCGTACACGACTTTCAGTTAAATTGAAAAGAAATGTCAAGTGGTTCCACGTGAGGACCTAGATTTATACATTTAAATAAGTTGGAGAACAAGAACCCCAGGTTTGAAGATTTGAAGCCCATAACCCAAATTTTCTGTAGAATTAGTGAAGAAAAATAAGTTAAAAAGCTTATATATTGTATTGTTTAATATTGTGAACCACATATTTGGAATGTTAGACACGATTGTATAAGGCATAGTCAGTCGGCTCTATTGTATTGCTCATTATATAAATCTTGAACACTTTATATAAGCAAATTTAGTATTACGTACCAGAGCCAGAAGAAGATTTCTAGGACTGTGATATTGGTCCCATCCCCTAACTCTAGCAAATTCTTGAAGCCTATCTCTTAGTTCTTGCAAGGAGACATCCTTAACTTTGTTAGGACATACATGGGAATTCTCCATTCTCTCTTTTTCTATATATAATATATATATATATATATATCTCTCTCTCTCTTGGATATGTGTTCACCTGCTCCATGCACATGATCTCCTATTTATAGAAAATAAAGTATTTGGATAGAAAATAAAGCATTTAAATTTAGATAAATGAGGAACTTATTTATTTATGTATTTTTTATATATTATTAACAATGAAAAACTTTCCTCCATTTTTCGAAGAAAAAATTCAAAAATAAAACTTTCCTCGAAAAGTTTAATTTTGAATTTTTTTTCTTCGAAAAATGGTCATTGAGATATTTTCCAAGGCAAAAGTTCTCATTGATAAAAGTGAAATTTCTTATAGTAAATTAAATTTATTTATTTTTATCAAAGATTTGACTTGTAAGATGAAATTTTATAAAGATTAAACTAGTTGTACATTTCTTTTGTACAAGAACTTTGACACTCTATGATGTTTCAAAATCATGGACAATAATTTGAGAAGTGTTATTCAAATCAATTGCCATAATTTTGACACGTCAAACTTTAAGCCCCTGTTTGGTACACATTAAATTTTCATTCTCATTCTTCTACTCATTTTCAACCACACATTTTTCAATAAAATAAAATTTTTCATCACATCAATAAATTTTCCTTCTTTTTCAACCACACATTCTCCATCAATCTACTATTCCAGAATCCATTCTTCCAAAATAATGTGGCTCAAACACACTCTAATGTATAAAATGATTCTTGATTGGATTCTATTAAGCCTATGTTTGACTCACATTAAAATTTTCATTTTCATTCTTTTACTTATTTTTAACCACACATTTTTTAATAAAATAAAATTTTTCATCACATCAATAAATTTTCCTTCTTTTTCAACCACACATTCTCCATCAATCTACTATTCCAGAATCCATTCTTCCAAAATAATGTGGCTCAAACACACTCTAATGTATAAAATGAATATACATGTAATACTTTGATTTTATAAATATATGAAGGGGGATTCAAAGGTAAAATTTGTTGCTCTGGTACCATGTTGACCCTTTTGAGGCTTGTGAAAATGTAAATTTATTTGGCGGAGTAGCTTAATTTACTTGTAACCCTAAGAAACGGTCTCCGACTAGTTGAAGCTGACGGTTTAGTCCATAAGCATGTTTGGGAGTAGGTCATGGAACTTCTTATAAGCCCAGACAAAACTTTTGTTCACACCTCTAACTATCTTGTTCCAAAACAAAGGTTCACAAGTGATTACAACAGTTGCTCCTTAAGCGATGACCAATTTTATATACATATTCTTTTAACCAATTGAAGATCACATACTTGATCAACATTTATATAAGCTCCAATGTAACAGGCCCACGTTACCATGAAGGGTCTAACATCTTGAGAGTTCCCAGTAACTAAAGCTATTGTTATTGCGATTAATAGGGGTCCACATTTTATTTGAATCTTCCACTTATACGTGAGATTCATCTTATGCATTTACATAGTTAAGTTTGGAGCATGGTTCTAAAAATATATATTGCAACTAAAGATTCTATCTTAAAAAATTAAGGAATAATTGCATTGGTCATACCAAACATTTTATTTAATAGCAGACTTTGTCCAAATCTTTCATTTATACCACCCACGGTACCAAACATTTCATTTGTGCCACCAACGATACCAAACATTTCAAAATGTCGCAGCTGGAGTTCAAATAGATGAGTTCTATTATTTTGACAGTTAGTTGACCAAATAATTGAATTTGACAATAATTTTGACTAATTTTAAAAGTTGAAATTGTAATTTTACATTTTTTTTTTGTAATAAAATAACTAAAATCAAAAACCAATTTCTTCTTCTTCATCCACCCCACACATACTCACCCACACCCCAAAATCATCACTACCACTACCATCTCCTCTACCACCACAGTCAGATGGAACCTGAAACCTGGAGGCAATCTGACTAGGGCCATACCTTTTCCCTATTACACCCCACCAGATTACTCACAAAAATCACCTATTTCTCAATTCAAAATTCGGCCATTTTTAGGGTTTGCTTTTTGGGTTTTCAATAGACATCATCGATAGGTTTGTTTTTTGGATTTTCATTGGCGAGTCGCGCATTTTGGAATTTTAAGAGTTTCAATTCCAATGGGCAAAAATCAAAAATCCAAAAGCAATAGAACCAAAAATAGGTTAAATCACTAAAAAATCATTACACTTAAACAGTGAAAAGATGCAAATCAAACATCAAATTTGTTGGTGGATTTTGTAATCCAGTTGCTTTTCCTGCTCTCTGGAGTGTCAATCACCATCAACATGACCCATTTTCCCTTTTCATTGTCTTTCACTTTCTCTACTCCATCCTCCATCTTCAAAGAAATCAAACACAATTAATTACAATTCCCAGCAAAACAATTTCTAGGAAAAATTTTTCCCTGTAAAACATTTTCTTTCCACCCATTTTCCATCTTTCTATCAAACGGACCCTAAAAGTTTCAATTCCAATGGGCAAAAATAAAAAATCCAAAAGCAATTGAACCAAAAATAGGTTAAATCACTAAAAAATCATTACACTTAAACAGTGAAAAGATGCAAATCAAACATCAAATTTGTTGGTGGATTTTGTAATCCAGTTGCTTTTCCTCCTCTCTGGAGTGTCAATCACCATCAACATGACCCATTTCCCCTTTTCATTGTCTTTCACTACTCCATCCTCCATCTTCAAAGTATATCTATATCTATAACAATGTATAATTTTTCACTTTTGAATCAATATGTTTCTTTGACATAACAAACTTTCAAACTTTGCCCCTCTAGCCTAGAGAAGAAGAAGGGTCAAACGAGATGAAATTCAAAGAGCGGGAAAAGAAATGAATTTTCTTGTGCTAACTAACAATAGTAATAGACTGCCCCACCACTCACCAAACACAGCTGTTGATGGGAATGAAGATGGTGGATATGGCAGTGGTGGTGATGGTTTTGGATGGGTATGTGGGGTGGATGGGGAAGAAGGAGTAGGTTTTTGGTTTTTAATTTTAGCTATTTTATTATAAAAAGATGTAAAGCTACCCTTTTAACTTTTTGAAAATAGTCACAATTATTGTCGATGTCAATTATTTGGTCAACTAACGGTCAAATTAACAGAAACTATCCGTTTGGATTTCAATTACGATATTTTGAAAGGTCTTACTGGTGGGGTCCATGGAGGGGTAGTTTCAAAACACTATTCTTGTGAAGTATTAAAAAGGTGTTTCTATATTTTTATGCATGACTTGAAATCACTCACCCCCACATGCTTATCTTTACTAGGAAGTCAGGCTTCTTATTGGCCTATTCCCTATGCTTTTTGGTGGGGGTAAATATAGACATTATGGATTCATTGTGGACAAACCAACACCGTTGAATCAACAATCCCATGATCAAAAATCCATGCTTTGCGGTTCTGATCTGGACAATTGTCGGCCTCTGGCGCCATCATAATCTCACATATGATACGAATGGACGTGTCATATGTCATGTCCTACTTTTTTTATATATATATTTTTTGAATTTCTATTACTTGTGAAATACTTTAAAGACATTTTTCAAACAAGTGTGTCTTATTTTTTTAGAACAATCACATATCTCCGTGTCCATGTAATGGGTTAGTACCATAAAACTTGGGTTATATACCGTGCTAGATAATATATTATACAAGAAAATGAAAAATATTTTCATCATTTTTTATTTTATTTTTTGTGTGTTTGACTGAACTTAAAAAGCTCACTTAGTACTACATAAATTTTATGATCATAATTATTTCATCGATTAGAACAAAATAAATTTTAAAAAAATTAGATAATAGTATAATAATAACATAACTGCTTTTGTTTTGAATAATAGTTACAAGTAAGTTTTATTTTATTAATATTAGCCAAACATGTTTTTTATTCTTACATCGATCTTTCAAACAATTCAACATACCAAAACTTGTCAAATTTTACATACCCATCGAAAGCAAGAATCAACACGCTTTTTAATATTTGTTAATAAACTTGGTCGCTGATATTTTCGCATAATTGAAGGATAGATGGAATAATGTTAAAGAAGGAAAAGTATTTAATGTTTTATTTGTATTATTGTTAATCAACGTATTGATGATAGCCTCAAATTTGGAAAAAATAATCTTCTAGTGTCGTGCTATACCGTTTCTAAAAGGATGTATCGGCATTTTGATCGACGATTGAACATGAGGGTAAAGTATTGAGAGAAGGAAAAAAATTAAAATCTTATCTATCATACTCTATGATTCTATCTTATACCAAGTACCAAACACACTGTAAACATGAGAAGCACAAACAGGATAACTCAACTTTTGTTCAACGTTCTTAACCATGGGTGTTTCTTAGACCACCTATGACCTACTCTATCATTGTCCAATAAAAACAAGAAAAGTGGATCCCATTCTTCTCATCACCATTTTTCTTGTGCTAATATAATCAAGAAGATGGTAAGAGACAAAGAACATGTCGGGAAAAAGGCAGTTTTAAGAATCAGTCTTGAGGATCACTATCTCCCCTTTATAAGTGCACCAGAGAATTCACAATTGACAAATTTCATAAAGTTCTTGAAACAAACGATAAAGGAACTAAAATCGAGACATAAATTAAAGATCAACGAAGCCCCTCAGGATCTAAAATTATTCATGAAACGATCCTTGGACAATCATATGGTGGTCTAGAAATCCTTAACAAAGACGTCTTCTGTTATTGAATTTTTTGCTATAATATTGGTATTATATCCCGACATTTATACAATGATGAAAAACTTTACAAGACAATATTTTTACTTAAACTGATAATTCCACTATAGTTGAATTTTGAATGCTTTATCAAACATATCCTAAGAAGAAATCCATGTAATGAACCTCATAATCCTCGGTGTTTAACCCGTTTTATTTGTGACCCTTTCACCAGCAAATTAAAACATGGTATGGTGACTAGTTAAAAGAAACCTGTCACAGAGGCAAACTAAAAGAAAACCCGCACATAGAATGCTTTGTGTTGGGTTTTGATACCCAATAAATTCGGGCGATGATGTAAAATCGACGTTGAATAATTATTATATCGACACCTAAGATTGATGACCAGACCCTAGAA
>CAIGRF010247116.1:20842-31681 GCA_903798235.1 Fraxinus ornus
ACTAGATTCTTTTCTCAAGTTTCGTAATTGTATAAGTACAATTATTGTATTTGTTTTCTCCATATTATTCAATTGAATAAAATACTTCGTTCATCTGTCAATTAATTCTTTATTTTTTATCTTGTTGTTTGTTTGCGATCATATACTTCATATCGTGTCATATAAATTACCTCGATATGTTTTATTTTCCAACAAATGGTATCAGAGCTATTGGTTGTGATTTGTTCGAGGTTTTTTATTATTGATGGAAGCTTTAAAGTATGAAATTCTGCTCTTGGATCGCAAAACAAGATTTTCGTTATAGCAAGTGAAGATACGATTGTACTCGCGTAGATGAATTTGATGATGCGTTGTTGAGATTTGATAAAATGCCTACAATTTGGACGATAGAGGAGAAACAACAGAAGGATCATAAGGCACTTTCACAAATCCATCTTTCTTTCTTTAACAATATTCTTCAGGATGATTTGAAAGAGAAAACGACAACAGTGTTGTGGTTGAAGTTGGAGCAATTGTGCATGATTAAAAGTCTGAAAAGCAAATTATATCTGAAACAGAGGTTGTATTTTCATCGCATGGCTGAAGGCGAATCTTTGGAAGATCATCTGGCTATGTTTAAGGAGATCGTCGCTTATTTGGATACTTTAGAAGTAAAGTATGATGAAGAAAATTTGGCCTTAATCCTTTTGTATTTGCTACCCACTTTGTTTAATTCACTTAAAGACACGATCTTGTATAGTCGTGATACTCTCACCATTGAAAATGCGTATGATGCCTTATTTTCAAAAAAGAAGATGAAGCATCTGGTTGGATCTGAGGTTAGAGATGGAGAAGGTCTTATTGTTCATGGTGATCGGAGAAGAAGTAAGTCGATGTCAAATTGCAGTAATCAGGTTTATTGTTATTGCTAAAAAGGGGCACATTAAGAGAGATTGCGAAAAATTACAAAACAAATGTAATTTGACTGCATCATGGGAAGTAATCAAGTACTTCAGAAGAGACCAACATAGCTAAGAACTATTTGAGTGATGGAGATGTTTTAACGATTTTTGACATGAAATCCAAACCTGATGAGGAGTGAATTTTAGATACAGCTTGTGAATTCCATATGTGTCACAATCAGGATTTATTTGAATCATATGAAACGGTGAAGTAATGTTTCATTGTCATGGGTAACAACAAACCTTGTCGGGTAGCTGATATTGGTAGAGTCAGATTGAATCTAGTGGATGGAAATGCAGAACACTTGATCACATTCAACATATTCCATACTTGAAGAAAAATCTCATTTTGTTGAGTACTCTTGATTTAAAAAGGTACACGTTCTCTAGAGGGGTGGAGTCTTGAGGGCTCGAAATGGTGTTTGTGTTGTATTGGAGAAGCGAAAAGGTCATAGTTATACATCTTGTAAGGTCGGGCAGAATTTGTGAAGAAAAACCAACACAGATTTAGTACCGTGGTGGAGATTCAGTTTGGTATTGTACCTTTGTGATTTGGTTCGGGGTCCATATTGACGAATACTACTTAGTCAAGTTTTGAGGATATAGGTCATTCTGATTTGCCACTATTTACCTACGGTTCCATCGTATTCAACTGTTAAGGATTGACCCATTGGAGATAAGTACGTGGATGCTGATTCAGTTGCATTTGGTTTTAGCGTTTTTGAAGGTGTTGAGACTAGTCGAGGCCTTCTATGAAAGTATTGAGAATTGATTATGTTACAGGGTGTGCTTTTACACTGTTTGGTAATTTCTATTTTTTTGTGAATTTTGGGGAACCCGATGTTTAGGTTTATGTATCCGTGTTGGATACCGTGGAAGATAGGGAGTATTTTTGTGTTGGAGAAAATTTGGTTCTTGTTGAAGAATTCGAATTTTTCGTTGCATTCAGATTTATTTTTTCAGGTGGAGAAATCTTGGAGTTTCGTTCGTTGATCGGAATTTGTGTCAAGGTAGATATTGCTGATTTTTTAACCTAAATTAGGTTGAATTTTTTGAGAAAGTATTTTTTCCTTCTTTTCATGTGTTTTTATTGGAAAAATATTAAGAAAATATTGTTTCATTTATTTCATGGGATTTTTTATTTTGTTTCCATCTTTGTGGTATTTCTAGGGTTTGACACCCGTTCTTATAAATACTAGACTCTTTTCACAAGTTTTGGATTATTGAAATATAGAATAATTGTGTGAGCACAATTATTGTATATATTTTCTCCATATTAGTCAATTGAGTAAAATACTCCGTTCCTCTACCAATTAATTCCTTGTCTTTTATCTTGTTGTTTGTTTGCGATCATATACTTCATATGGTATCATCTATATTACCTCGATCCGTTTTATTTCCCAACACTTCATTGCTTTCCTTCCACCATTTTAATTGCTTACTTAAGTTCAAGTTCGGCCTTGTGTTTTTTCCCTTTAAAGTGAATGCATTGGAGCATCTCACTTGACAAATTCCTCAAAGGATCATTGTTTGTTATCTTACTATTATGAACTTGTCTTTTCCCTCTTTAAGCCGTAGTGGGGATGTGTAATATTTATGCAATGTCTCAGGTTTGGAACCTAAGTTTGAGTTGATAATTGATGCAAAAGAACTAGATTAGACTAGGACTCACAGTTGAATGTGGATTGAAGATAACACTAATGTAATAGTTGTTACGTCCCACCACTGAGGCTCCACATGGAGATACGAGTCAAAGCTGATAAAGTCAACAAAGACCTAAGTCAACAAAGATCCCAATTGGTCAAAGTAAAGAAGTCGAAGATCTCCAACCCAAAGCTCCCTTTGGCCAAAGCCTTTGTAAGCTCTCTGATGATCTACAAGTAATCTCTGGGAATGATTTATATAACATTTGTAATAATGAATGTCAGGATTGTCAACCTAGGGTGTAGGATAGCTAACTCATTGTCAATGTATTAAATGTGCAACATGCTAAGTGAAGTGAAGTTTTGACCCGGGATATGAGGCCGCGCGGTTCTTATCCAACGATTGTCACTTCGGCCAAAACTCTATAAATAGTAACTCTTGTAACATTTGAATCTAATGCAACTCTTTACACTTAAAGACGGACTCAATCCTCTCTCTTGCTTATTTCATACTTATTTTCCTAAGTCTTTGGTTGATTTGTTTATTATTATGCAATCATCTTTGATCAATTGTCGGTGTCCAAACATTTTTGTCTCGCGTCAAGAGCATCTTCCACGTCCATAAATATCATTCTTTTCCGTCCAAGTCTCCGGTCAAAAAGTGTTGGAATTTGCTTGTGTGAACGTGAGTGGACCCGACATCTGTTGCCCACATCATCCTTACAAAAAGGGGGTCAACAATAGTAGTAAAGTAATTGAAATACTAAGTTTGGTTTGCATATCAAGCAATATTTGACTATGCAATTGATAAGAT
Source organism: Fraxinus ornus (assembly GCA_903798235.1). NCBI lineage: Eukaryota > Viridiplantae > Streptophyta > Magnoliopsida > Lamiales > Oleaceae > Fraxinus > Fraxinus ornus. The sequence goes on from CAIGRF010247116.1 coordinate 24,241, forward strand.
TTAGCTTCTATTTTCTTCATTACTATTGTCCAGTACTCTAGACCCACCTTTCCAAACTTGATGAAAGATATTTTCTTTTTGTAAATAAGCAAGAACTAATAGATAAAATGTGAAATAAACTACAATAGTAAAATATGAAGGAAGCTGGAAAGAACTCGAGTTGCTAATAGTGCGTACTTTATTTGATGAGTCAAGACTCGAAAACCTTGCTTTGTAATACATTGATAGAGGCATACAAGTATTCATTTAATAGTCAATCTTCTGGCTTTTATTTTTGATAAGGAAGTTTTCCTAGTGCGTAAACGAATCACTCCCATGGAGTTGTGGTCAGACGCATGACCTCTACATTATCCGGATTGGGCCATTGATTTGCCTAAAAAGCTAAGGCAATCTCGATTGAAGCTAATTTGAAAACTTCCTACTCAATCTTGTTGGAAGCTCTCTCTATCGCAATAAAGGCTGGAAAAGGTAGTCCGGAAACTTCATCTCATCCAGCAAGCAAGACAAGATCCCCACTTCTCTTAGTAATGGACTTCCTACAAAAGTACACAAGGGCAAGGTTAATACTGACTTTAACTGAATGCTCGCTTATAGAATGAAGGGGACGATGGATTGCAGGATTCTCCATCCAAATTTTGAAAAGTTTTGTTAGAACCATTGGGCTGTGGTTCATCTCATTTATCTTGAACCTAAAACAAAAAATTGATCTCACCATCCACTCGACTAAGAGTTCCATCTCCTTTCCTTACAGTCGAGTGGCTTCGCTCCTCTTCCCTATTTGCTTTGGCTAGATATGTCCTTTCAAGGACAACGAACTCTTCCCATTTTTTTAAGGGCTTGGAGCAGATGATACATTGACTATTCTTTTTTTCTTCTTGAATGGTAGTTTTCCGCGACAATGACATAGATTATGTAGATAGAGCACCTAGATGTTTAGTAATAGATATGGAACAATAGGCTTCAAGTATTGAACATTTTAAGTGGGAATCAAGAAAGCTCAAAATAGAAGGCAAATACCCTAAAAAGCCTTTGTTACATTGCAAGAAAACAACTTTGACTCCTCTATTGTTCCCTCCTTCCTGCCTATGCTGATTGAGAAAGTGGAGACATCAATATCAATCAACTTAAAATCATCTTAAAGGACTTCCTTAAAAGTTGGGGTAACAATTTTTAATATGTAACTCTATGAGACTAAAACAATAACAATTTACGGAATCAACAGTGAATTTAAGTACGTTTTCAAGATGTCTGGTAAAGACATTTTGGCTTTAACAATTGAAATCCGATAGAAAGGGTAATCATTTTGGGGACTAGAATGAAATTGAATTTATTGTACTTGATTTGTAATAGAAAATGAAGCTTTTGATACAACATAATTTGATCTCTCAATTTTTATAACAAAATCACATACTATTCAATTTGGTCACACTTGGGAAAATGTAATACAACTGAAAGTAATATACTATGTATCGTGTCAAACGTGTTCAAGGTGAAAGATCCTTCACCAATTCAAACCATCTTGAATGAGCACGTGAACAATTGAAGCTTATAGGATTTACTAATTTACGAGTAAAATTGAGTGTTTCATTTTAAGAAGTGTGTTGGAAACAAACAAGATACCAAAATCGCTCTGATACCACTTTTTGAGAATCGGGCTAAATAATTAAAGATGAGAATTATATGAATAATATAAAAATAATGGATCACAAAGAAAACAAGATTTACGTGGAAACCCAAATCCAGGAAAACCACGAGTTGAGAAGGAGAATTTACTATTATCAATAGTATGGAGTTACAAATGATCTCTTGAACCAATAACTAATTTAACAATTGGTCGATTCCAATGTGCTGACACCACATATTTATAATCAATGAATCCCTAACATACTAAAATAATTAATACATTAAGAGTTTAATATAAGGTGAGTCCCAATATAATAGGTAAAGCCAATAATGAAGAATTTGAGATGAAATACGAGTCAAATTTACAGTGAACTCCTTCAAAACATTTTCAAGCTTACTACCAACTCTCAATACTCCAACAGTATTTCCAATCAAATACTCAACAAGAATTCGGGTTATAACCCAATTCTAACAAACTCCATCTTAACACAAATTTCATTGCAAAGAACAAAAGTTAACTCTTCAACTCCAACAAAATTCTCCAAACAAAACACTCCACAAAATTATTCCACCTCTCCCGCTATGCCCCTCCGGGCATACTCAACAATTGTGAACAAATTTTGAACCTTGGTTACCAACAAAATTACATTGCACACCAAGCTTATTGAATCATCTCGTTCATTACCTACTACAATCGAGTCACCAAACCTGCTCGAATCACCACGAGCACTTCCAACTCCACTTGAGTTGTCAAATCGATCAAATCACCATAAGCAGTATGAACGACGAGATCACAATTTGTTCCACTTGAGCTACTGCGAAGTTCTTCAATATCATTGTTCGAATCATCATGAGAAACCCAATCACAATCAAATTTACCCGAGTTATCGCTTATCCAATCATAAGCTACAGTTGCATCCAAAGTGATCATCAAGCCTTCCAAAATATATAATCGATCCTTGCATTACTTCTCCTTGAGCATCTAAACAAAAAATCTTGTTCCAATCCAAAGCGGTCTCAAATTTCATAGTTTCCATCCTTGAAACAATTGACCTTGTTCAAAACTCGCTTTAATATCCAATTTGGTCCTTCCAAGAACCGCCAAAACCCTTAGCTCTGATAACAATTGTTGGAAACAAACAAGATACCAAAATCACTGTGATACAACTTGTTGAGAACCGGACTAAATAATTAAAGAAGAGAATTATATGAGTAATATAAAAATAATGGATGACAATGAAAACAAGATTAACGTGGAAACCCGAATTCAGAAAAACCACGTGACTGGGGCGGAGAATTCACTATAATCAATAGTAAGGAGTTACAAATTATCTCTTTGGACCAATAACTAATTGGGCACTTGGTAAATTCTAATGTGTTGTACACCATATATTTATAACCAAAGAATCCTAACATACTAGGAGAATTAGTACATGAAGAGTTTAATATAAAGTGAGTCCCAATACAAGGGGTAAAATCAATAATGGAGAATTTTGGATGAAATATGAGTAAAATTTACCTTGAACTCCTTCAAAACATCTTCAAACCTACTACCAACTCCCAATACTTCTCCAACAGTATTTTCAATCAAATGCTCAACAAGAATTCAAGTCACAACCCAATTCTAACAAAGCGCATTGTTGGCCTTTGGTAATGCATTAAAGAGATCATAATAAGAAAGTCCATGTAATGGAACTCTTATTCCTTGATATTTTACAATTATAGGATAATAGGTCTAGTAATTTCAGTAGTTAAAAGAAACTCACATAAAGTGACTGAGATTTTACACCATATTTTCTTAACATACTTTATCAGTCTCTTCATCTTTAGCTCTTCCTAATTATCAAATTTCATTTTCTTATCGACATCACAAGCATGAGCTATGTGTTTTTCCCCCTTCAATCACGTCTTAAAGTAATCTTCATTCATGCAGGGAATATCACACATCTCACACTACAACACCATCATTCCATTTTTCACACCGTTTTTCAAGCTAAGTTCCAATTCATGCAACTTGGCTTTGTATTTGTTCCCTTTCAAGTGCATGTCTAGAGCAGTTTTGTAAATGAACAAAATTTGTTAGACATTGCATCTTGGTTCCCTATGTTCACTGTTCTTGTTTAGTTGCATCAGGACCGATCTTGAAAATTTTGAGGCCCTAGACAAAAAATTATCATGAGACCCTGCACATAGTTTTTCTGGTCAAGTTAAACAATTTTTCATGATGGGAAACATTAGACTTATGGTACCCACTCATCATTTGATTCGTGCGACGATTAATTTTCATGTTCAAGAAGGAAAAATCATATTTACCCATTAAATTAAAATATTTTATGATATACTACAATAAAATTTATATATCATATATAATACATATCATATAAAACAACACAAAAATATCTTATTGTAACTAATTATTCTTTTTGAAATTCCTAAATTCCTTAATTCCTAAAATTGTCCGTTAATTAGTGTTGAGATGTTCCATCAATCAAGCTAGAATTTATATTATTACCAGGTGTAATTTGCAAATCTCATAAGGGATAATTGTTTTGGGCTTTCAAAAAAAATTTGAGGCCCCCTTGGCCTTGGGCCAGAATCGGGCCTGAGTTCCATTAATTTCAACTTAGCCTGGTGAGAGCGACCTTTTGCATGTTGTCAAAGAGTCATGCACTAGAGCAGCTTACTTGATAGAGATGGCAAAAGGAATTCTTCACTGCATTGTTGGTTATGTTAACATCACAATCTGTTGCTTTTCTCTTTAAGACGGAGTGGGTTTGTGTAACATTCAAGCTTGATACTCGGCATGGGATTCAAGTTTGGAACTTGATATCTAGGTCGTCAAATAGGAATGTTTGGGAGTACTTTTGATGAATTATAGCTTAATCTTGTGTATTTATTGTTTGTTAGGTAAAACTCAATGGTTTTCAAAGTTTGGAAATCAAAATGAAAATACTCAATAATTGATAGGGATCACAAAATGACAATTGAAGATCATGCGGGGTAAATTGGACGAGAATAGAAGACAAAGGACGTTAAAAAAAAGTTGCTTGCTCATGCAAGGCCCTTTTTTGACCATCCGAGACCATGCGTGAGCATAAACTAAAGTTTGATAAGCGGGGCTAACTTTCCTTTTGTTATAATTTCTAAACATTAAGGAATATCTCTCTAGCCTCTTATACCACATCATATTACAAAATTCATAAGAGAGGTCAATTCACAAAATTTTGGATAGAATATCAAACATAACAAGGAGTCGAAGGCTCATTAAATCAAGAACTTGAGGATTTAGAGCTTGGAATTGAAGATCAAAACTTTTTGGATTCATTCATGTTCTGGGTGATATCTTTTTATTATTCTTCTTGTAATATCAATCATGCTAAGCTAAATCATTGTTTGCATTGGATGGCAATAAAATCTATGTTTTCTTATTTTTAATTCAAAGACTACTAATTCGTATATTCTTGTTTTTCTTGATTAATCTTGCATGTTTTATTGCATTACTTGATTGATTGGCTTCCAATTAGGTAATTAGTTATTTATTATAGAGCTGGGAGGTTCTACTATGTTAGAACTTTGAAATTTCAACACATGGGCAATAGGTGTTAGGAATAACATGTATGACGTATACAATATTATAGATAATTGTGTAATTAAATGTGTTACTTTGCATATGAATTAGGAATACAGATATAATCAGGCCGTGTTTACAATAGATTTAACTTACCTCGAAAGAGATAATTAGATTACCAGTTGTTAAGAACGCATAAATATCACTAACTACATAAGTGAAGAACGAGAAATAAGATAAAGATATATGGATTCATAAGTCCAATACATTCATCATTCATTCATATAAACAACGCATTTCGATAATTTATAGAATAATAACAAATTCTCTCTTTTGTTACATTCACATTTGAATTTAATTACAAATTAATACAATTTAGACTTATTTCTCGTGGGACGATACTCACTCATTATATTATTACTTGTTAACAATTTTGTATGCTTGTGGGTTTCACGAGTACAAAATGCATGAAAATATAGATGTGAAGTAATTAAAAAGTGTTTTTTTTTTTTATGATAATTTGAACAGATAGGTAAATCTACATAAGTTATTGATGGAAAAAATAGAGGAGGCTGAAAAAGATTTGAGTCGCACATGGCGCTTTTGAGATTGAACCAAATCCTCATATCCAAACCTTGGAAAGTGGAGTAGGAGTTTAAGGCTTTGGAAGTTCACTTGAAGATGGCAATGAACGAAAAACATGAAGCAATTGTCTAAGGTAATTAATATATGCATACGACATAGTGTGTGTTCGGTTTTGTGTCCCAAATTCGATCAAAATCTGGTCTAAGGCTTTGTATTTTAGAGTATTAGGCTGGAAGATGTCAAAATATGGTCCAAGAAAGAAAAAAGACAGATTGACGGCCCTGGACGGACACTCAAGCGAGAGAAGCAAAATTGGAACATCGAGTCCGTTGCCCACCTGTCGTCGAGCTGTCGCTCGAGCGACGGGCCACGGACTTTTTCCCTTATTTTTCGGTATTACCGATTTTTCACCTAGTTTTCATAATTTAGATTTTTTCTAGGATTTGGACATGTCTCCTATAAATAGTATACTCTCATTCAATTTATTGGACCTTAAGTTGCAGAAGTTGTAATTTTTCTCTCCATTGGTTGTTAGTAAAATATTCAGTTCATCTGTCAATTTTATCTTCCTGTTTGCTTTCTTTTAATCTTGTTATTGTTTGTGTGATCTATACTTCATATCACACCATATCACATCCTCAAATTCCTAACAAGTGGTATCAGAGCCAAGGTTTAGCAGTTTCACAGAGCCAAGTTTCAGCAGTTCCGCAGAGCAATGATTTGATTCGTTCGAGGTTTTTGTTATCGATGGCTACCATGAAGTATGATATTCAGCTATTGGATCAAAGTACAAGATTTTCTTTGTGGCAAGTGAAGATGAATGCTATATTAGCGAAGATGGATTTGGATGATGCTATGTTGGGATTTGATAAGATACCCATAACTTGGACAACAAAGGAGAAGCAACGGAAGGATCGCAAGGCACTTTCGCAGATTCATCTTCATCTATCTAACAACATTCTTCAGGACATTTTGAATGAGAAGACATCAGTGGTTGAAATTAGAGCAATTTTACATGACCAAAAGTATGACCAACAAATTGCATCTGAAGCAGAGGCTTTATTCCATCACATGGTAGAAGGCAGATCACTGGAAGATCATCTGGCCGTGTTTAAGGAGATTGTCGTTGATCTGGAAACGTTAGAGGTAAAATATGATGAAGAGGACTTGGCCTTAATCATGTTGTATTCGCTTCCTAGTTCGTTTTCATCGTTTAGGGACACAACTCTGTACAGTCGTGACACACTCACCATTGAAGACGTGTATGATGCTTTGTTTTCAAATGAGAAGATGAAGCATTTGTTTGGAGCTGGTTCCAGAGATGATGAAGCTTCTTCTTCATCTATGCACAGCTTCAAAATCATAGAGCGTAAACATACTCCTATTGTACAATTTTAATAATGTGATAATACAATATTATCTTCACTTTACACAAACCATCTCACTTAATTTTTATCAAATTAATTGAGGCTATTATCATTGTTGATTTATTTCTTCAATTTGATCCAAAATCCAAGTATTTTCGGGCTCAGTTTAACTCCAATCCGCACCACAATCAACCAATCAATCACAAACCAAACACTTTCCCCAAACTCTATGGTTGTTCCAATTTGATAGCCCACAAATGACTAAAAATGGTGAGAAATTACAGCTAAGAAACAAGCC
>CAIGRF010247116.1:35225-55207 GCA_903798235.1 Fraxinus ornus
ATTCGATTGGTTCGATTGTGGTGTCAACATATCATTTCAATCATCGGCCGATGCCTATGAAATATTATCCAACTAATATACCGATTTAACATCATAGCCCGGATTTATTAGGTATCAAAACCCAACAATCATCAAATATGATAACACTTATATCAACCAAAGTTAGTATAATATTCAGCAGGATAAGTGGGTATACATATCATTAAAGTTAACCAACTTATTTAAAATGAATGGATGCACCCATTGGAAATTACAATCAAAGAAGAAGAAGAAACGGCACATGTAGTGTAGGCCCACACACATGCAATATATAGTCCATTATGAAGTTGAATGAAACAAATTACATAAATCCATCTAGATGAGTATAATATAACTTATCTGAAGTTTCCGATTGCATTCTATTGCATCTCTTTCGAAATTGAAACACATTGCAATTTCTACATTCATACTATATGCACCAGACAAAAATTCAAAGGAGAATTTAATGTCATTCAAATACAACAAAGATGACATGCTTTACAACATGATAGTCGGCTACTATGCATTTAGTAATACCATTTAAACAAAACTAATTTAACCAATTTCATGCATAGCAGATTATAATATGCACAACAATAATCTTCTTAAGATTGTTGGTAAAAATAATAATGTGCATATTATTATATTCAATAAAGTATTTTTTCTTTAATATAAAATTAAATAGAATTTCGACTTACCGAAATTGGATATGAAAGGTAGAGAATTAATTTCATCTTACCGAAAGAATTAAATCAAACATAACCTGGAATCAAAACGAAAGTTATGAGAACTTAAAACCAGAAAAAAGGAAAGCAATCGATATGAGTGTGGTCGAGTCAAGAGTTGAACTTTATCCTTAAGATGATTATGTCCCGCACGGCTGCTAATGGTTTTCGGCATTCATCTCCCAAGATACAATGATCGCGTCTCGTAATAGGAGCATTCCAAATAATGAAGACCAACGAACTGAAAATGAGATTATTCTCTCCACCATAACCATGATACTAATGCAAGAAAACCAAGACAGTGCAATGAATTTGATGTGATATGATCAATGCATATGTAATGGAACGATTTTACAACAACAAAGAGGTCCAATTTATAGAAAGTGGAAGGTTGTGGGCGGAGAGACACACTCCAAAACTCAGTATCTTTCATCAAGGGTCACAGCCCTTCAGATTGCTAGCCTACCGTTGGAATACCGCTTGAGCGCCCGAAGCAGAGGGCTTGGCGCTCTCTGGCGCTAGGCCGCCGCTCAAGCGGAGCCTACATGTGCTGAAATTCTAATTTTTCCTTCCAACTTTGGACAATAATTTCTCATTCATACGAAATTGACTTTATGATTTCAAGTATACTAGGATCATCTACTTGACAAGTAGAACATGTTAGTATATTGACTTATATAATTTGACTATTAGAACCTATCCGAATATTTGGCCAAAATTGACACAAAATCGATTTTTAATAGTTTTTACTCCACCAATTCCAACAATAATCAGTTTAATTGGACAACGCGTTGTATTGCAACAAATGTTGGCCATGAGAATGTGGTAACAGAATTATTTGTGCAAAATTTTGAATAAAATCAAACTAATCATTGAGATCGATAAAGACCGTAATTCTACTGTCTTGTACTTATGCATAAAATGTTTAAAATGTATTAAAATTAGTGCTCAGAGAACCAAGTTTGAGCCTATTGACAGGAATATAGTAAATAGAGAAATTAATTATTCATTTGAATAAAGTTCTTACCTAGGGATGGCAAAAAAACCCTACAAATCCGATACATGCGGAGCCTCGCCCAAAATGAGGCCAAAATTATCCGCTTAATCGGGTATTCGGATCAGTGTCGGGGTCAGGGATGGGGCAGATAACTTCACCCCAAGGCGGGTACATGTAATGGGTACCCCGCCCCACCCATTTAGTTTTTTTTTTTAAACAGGGTAAGGGCCCTGCCTCGCCCCCGCCTTGCCTTAAACAAGTAACAGGGCGGGAAATTACCTCACGGCGCGAGGGATGGGGGAGGCCGCCCCGTTGCCATCCCTATTCATACCTACCTTAACCTTCTTTCGATATGATGTTTTTCTTTGAATGGCTTGCTCCACTAATGGATCTACCGTTTTATTTTTTTTCGATACATCTTGAAGTTGAGTCCCATAAAAAAAAACCAAAAAAAAAAAGAAAGATTAGATGAATACTACTATGATTTCAAATAAGAAATATATATTAAATCTTCACTACCCAACTTGTCAAAAATGATTGAACACACGTTTAAATACATAGATATTCAACAGTACCTTTTGCAATCTCATTATATTTTAAAACCCAGAACGGATAACAATTTCAAGGACAAGAAAATAAGAGAAGCTGCAAATTGCAAAGCATAGTAAAAAACTAAAAATTTAATTCTGCATTTTTGAATGGACTTATGCAAGAAGAAATATATGTTGATCAACCACTTGGATTTATAAATGAAGGAGAAGAATAAAATGTTTACAAGTTAAAAAAGACTTTATATCATTTAAAAGCAGTCTTAAAGAGCATGGTATAGAACCAATGCATTTTTTTTAGAATGGTTTTCAAAAAGGTTCTCGTAAATATATTTTATATGTTAAAGATGGACCACATGGGATTTTTATCATTGGAAGTTTTTATGTTGATGATCTTATCTTTTAAGTTGCATTATTCAGCCCCCTATAGTCTATGCATACTCTCTATCACGTAACTGACATTGTCAGTATCAACTCATTATTCTCATTCTTTACCATTGTAATCCCTCATTTCTTTGGCACAACATGAATTGGGCTAACCCACTTGCTATCAGAGATTGGATATATGATGCCTGCATCAAGGAGCTTTAATAGCTCTATTCACATGACGTCCTTCATGGTGGGATTCAATCTGCGCTAATTTTCTACAGTCAGCTTATACTCTTCTTCCATCAAGATTTTGTGCATGCATATCGAAGGACTAATCCATCTGATGTCTACTATAGACCACCCAATAGTTGTTTTATGTTCCCACAAAACTCTTAGTAGCCTCTGCTCTTTCAACTCGGCCATCTCATTTGTAATAATCACAGGGTGTGATGACTTTCCCAAGTGAGCATACCTCAGATGTGATGGTATTAAGATTTGATGCTTTCTGAATAGAAGGTAGTGGTTTACTAGGTCCTTTACCAAGTTTCTCAAACTGTCTTCTTCTGATGGGCGGCGTAGACTCTACAATGTAGGCAATTTAATTTATCTCTTCAACTGTTAATTTTTTATCTTGTGAGTATACAAGAAGATTTTCCAAGTGTCTTAAGGGTGCTCAAGAATGAAAGTTTCCTCCACGGCCAAATTTACCATATCAATGCACATATAACTATCTAATTCAGTAGGATACTTAATTGCACTGAAGACGTTGAATGTTACCTTCTCATCATTCAATCACAGCATCAATTGTCCCTTCTGGAGATCTATTAAAGCCCGACATGTTGCAAGGAATGGTTTCCCCAATATCAATGGCACGTCCTTGTCCTCGTCAACCATGTCCAACATGACGAATTCTTTCAGGTAGATAAACTTATCTACCTTCACCAGTATATCTATGATAATTCATCTGGCAAATTTTATGGATCTGTCTTCCAACTGCAAGGAGATTGATGTTGCTCTTGCCTCTCCTAAGTTCAGTTTTCTGAAAATATAGTAAGGCATAAGGTTAATTCTATCACCTAAATCACAAAGAACCTTATCAAATGTCATATCACCAATAGTACAAGGGATAATAAAACTCGTTGGGTCCTTTAGTTTAGGTGGCAGCTTGTTTTGTAGGATGGCACTGCATTTTACATTCAACATAACCATACCCAACCCCTTCAGCTTCTTATTGTTTGTGCGTATCTCATTCATAAATTTTGCGTAGCTGGGAATTTGTGCAAGTGCATCCACAAATGGTATATTGATATACAACTTTTTGAATGCCTCAAGAAATTTCGAAAACTACTTGTCCAGCTTATGCTTCTGTAGCCTATGTGGAAATGGTAGTGGTTGACTGATTTCTTTGGTGGGAAAGGTTACCTTAACCTTTGGATCCTCTGATGTTTTCTCTTGTTCTTTGTAGTGCTCAAATTCCTTCAAGTGCTCCTCAATGCGATAGATACCTTTTCTTCTATAGAAATTGGTCTATTCACATTTATCTCAGGTAGCAATACCCCACTGCGAGTAGTTATAGCCTTGCAATGCTCCTTAGGATTCGTTTCAGTATCACTGGGCAATGCTCCTAGTAGTCTATCTGAAAGTGCATTTGCTATTTGTCCCATTTTATTTTTCAATTTTTTTTTATGGCAGCTCCCTAAACTTACAAGCTCTTATATATTCTTTGCATGTGTTGAGTAGATACTTCCGCCAACTTAGTCACAAAATCTTCTAATGAAGACTTCTTCTCATTCTGCTGAAAACCTGGCGATGTAGTTTGTTGTGGTACGGTCTAAACACCCTGGTTATTACTCCACTAAAAACCTAGGTGATATCTCCAGCCTAGGTAATAGGTGTTAGGATTTGGATTGTGTTGTTGCCGTTAAAAATTCTGATTGTAGTTCACATCCTCCACTGTCTGAACAAAAGGATACCCTACATTACATTCAACACTCTCGTGGTTCCCTCCACAATGTTTGCATTTTGATCCTATTGTCTGAGTTGTGTTCATCTGATCTACCTTCTACACCAATAATACCAACTGTGTTGAAATTGCTGTCAAAGAATCAACTTTGAATACCCCAGCAGCTCTCTTTCCACTCATCCTTTCAGTAGGCCAAAGTGCACTGATGAATGCCAGATCCTCCATGATTGATAGAGTTGTCAGCGGTTATTTTTATGATAGAACAATCGCATGCAGAGTCTACATTAGCCTTGCTTATTGAATTCAGACCAATGTAGAAGTATTGTACCTGAAGCCATTTTTGAAATCCGTGTTGTGGACATTGGCGAAGTAAACCCTTGTATCGTTCTCAAGCCTTTGAGTAGCATTCTGAGTCCAATGTTGGAATGTGGTAATCTCGTCCCTCATCTTGCAATCATTTTCGGTGGAAAATATTTGCTAAGAAATTTCTGACTCAATTGGTCCTGTAGTGATGGTCTGAGGTAGACAAGTGTCCAACCACTCTTTGGTTGAGTCTCTCAATGTACATGGTAAGTGCCTCAGATTTCTTCACTGGAACCCCGGATACTAGATAGTTGCACACATGTCCGAAACATTGATATATGAGCATTGGGATTCTCTGTAGCTCTCCTAAAAAAATATAGTGCGTTTTGGAACATGTTAATCACATTAGTCCTCAGGTGAAAGTTTGTCTGACCANATCCACAAATGGTATATTGATATAAAACTTTTTGAATGCCTCAAGGAATTTTGAAAACTACTTGTCCAGCTTATGCTTCTGTAGCCTATGTAGAAATGGTAGTGGTTGACTGATTTCTTTGGTGGGAGAGGTTACCTTAACCTTTGGATCCTCTAATGTTTTCTCTTGTTCTTTGTAGTGCTCAAATTCCTTCAAGTGCTCCTCAACGCGATAGATACCTTTTCTTCTATAACAATTGGTCTATTCACATTTATCTCAGGTAGCAATACTCCACTGCGAGTAGTTATAGCCTTGCAATGCTCCTAGTAGTCTATCTGAAAGTGCATTTGCTATTTGTCCCATTTGATTTTTCAATTTTTTTATGGCAGCTCCCTAAACTTACAAGCTCTTATATATTCTTTCCATGTGTTGAGTAGATACTTCCGCCAACTTAGTCACAAAATCTTCTAATGAAGACTTTTTCTCATTCTGCTGAAAACCTGGCGGTGTAGTTTGTTGTGGTACGGTCTAAACACCCTGGTTATTACTCCACTAAAAACTTAGGTGATTTCTCCAGCCTAGGTAATAGGTGTTAGGATTTGGATTGTGTTGTTGCCGTTAATAATTCTGATTGTAGTTCACATCCTCCACTGTCTGAACAAAAGGAGACCCTACATTACATTCAACACTCTCGTGGTTCCCTCCACAATGTTTGCATTTTGATCCTATTGTCTGAGTTGTGTTCATCTGATCTACCTTCTACACCAATAATGCCAACTGTGTTGAAATTGCTGTCAAAGAATCAACTTTGAATACCCCATCAGCTCTCTTTCCACTCGTCCATTCAGTAGGCCAAAGTGCACTGATGAATGCCAGATCCTCCATGATTGATAGACTTGTCAGCGGTTATTTTTATGATAGAACAATCGCATGCAGAGTCTACATTAGCCTTGCTTATCGAATTCAGACCAATGAAGAAGTATTGTACCTGAAGCCATTTTTGAAATCCGTGTTGTGGACATTGGCGAAGTAAACCCTTGTATCGTTCCCAAGCCTTTGAGTAGCATTCTGAGTCCAATGTTGGAATGTGGTAATCTCGTCCCTCATCTTGCAATCGTTTTCGGTGGAAAATATTTGCTAAGAAATTTCTGACTCAATTGGTCCTGTAGTGATGGTCTGAGGTAGACAAGTGTCCAACCACTCTTTGGTTGAGTCTCTCAATGTACATGGTAAGTGCCTCAGATTTCTTCACTGGAACCCCGGATACTAGATAGTTGCACACATGTCCGAAACATTGATATATGAGCATTGGGATTCTCTGTAGCTCTCCTAAAAAAATATAGTGCGTTTTGGAACATGTTAATCACATTAGTCCTCAGGTGAAAGTTTGTCTGACCAAACGTCGGATATACCATGCTAGATCAACTTTCCACAATTGGTGGAACCATGTACTCCCCCATTAGCCTTACATTTTCATTAGCTACAGCCACATTCTGTTGTACTGCTTCCAGATTCACCTCGATGACTATTTGATTTGGATTTTCCTCCGTCATGTCTTCATCTTTCTGTTTTTTGTGTGTTTCTAACTGTTGTCTTTTTCAAATGTTGAATGTTCGTTCAACCTGTGGGTCAAATTGAGCAAGAACGCCAGTTCTTGAATTTCGTATACAAGGTCTTTAAAAAGGAAGCGGGAAACACTGTAATTTTTTTTAATATAATAAACTAAACTAAAACAAATCCAGATTAAAGCTAAAATTAACTAAACTTATCAAAAACAACAGTTCCCAACTACGGCGGCAAAAACTTGATCTTTTGAAAACTCGCAAGTAAATGGGATCGTGAACAAGTAATAAAATAGGAGTGTCGAACCAACGAGAACCACATATTTGATCAAGTCAAAATTAGTTGCAACTTTAATCGAAGAGCAAACAAATTTTGTGATTTTTTTATACTAATACCTAAATTATCAATTAAACTAATGAAAGTAAGTAAATGTGTTCTTCAAGTATGTAAGATACATTGCTAAGATGTCGAATCCTTCTTATTATTCCATTTTTAGTGTAACAATTAAAATGAAAATGTAAAATCATTCATATTGGTCAATATTCCTAATGTAATTGAAAGTCTCTCGATAGCGACCAAGTATGTTCCCTTTATGTGACTCTTCAATCTCTCAATGAAAGATGCAAACATGATAGATGCAAACATGGTAAATGCATTAATAAGTGCTAAAACACATATTGAACCCATATAAATCTTAGAGATATATCTACATCTTTTATCGAACATTACAATGTTTATTATATTGTGTTTAAACCTATTGTCTCTCTTGATAATAATAAAATCTACTAACAATTCAATGGGTGATCAAACAATTGAAAAGAATGATAAAAACGATAATAAACATCCACAAATCAAATCAAATTGAAGTAAAAAATAATTAGTTAAAAACTACAAATATCATAACAAGGGTTCATCTCATCTTAGCAATGTATAAAACTAGTCTAACATATCGAAATTATAAAAAATCATATTTAAGTGAAAAGGCATAATCCGGGTTTTTGAGAAATTGAGAAGATGAAGATGAATCTTAAAATTTTAAATCTCTTTAATGGTTTCTTAATGAGTGTCCATTTGCGCCTTCTCTTCTTTACCCAAAAATCAAATTTGAATCTTCATTTGATTGAATTCTTGCAAGTTCTCTTCAATTCTCTCACAAAAATTATGAATTTTCTTCATTTGATGATAATAATTGATGAATATTGAAGTATGAGATGTATATGAGAGGTCTATAATATACATTCTCCTGTTGGGTATTTTTAGGATTAGAAAATTGGTTAAAAATTACGTCAAAATTAGTTTCCAAAAAAAGTTCCAATCGAATAAGAAAAGTTGTCTTCACGAGCGAATTTTTTGTCTCTGCACAGTTTTCAGTATTTTGATCATAATCAACGTCAATTTATGATCAAATGGAGACATCTGGGAGAATTTTGAATGTTAAAGGTTGAGAATATGAGGAAAACTCTGTACTAATTGAGAATACAAAAACACCGAAGGCATTTTATGGTCTTTTAACTTTTTTTGCCTTCGTTTTTATATACCACCATAATTTTTGTTATGTGTCACATTTTAATTGCAATGTTTAAAAAACAGTTTGGTATCCCCAGGCGGTGTGAATCTCACATTTCAATGGACGTCTTCAAAATGGACTCTTCTAGCCTGAAAAAACTAACTTCAATTTGTTTAATTGAGTTAGGAGTTAGGACTTTCTTGCTCTACCTTTAGTTCAAAGTCATGGGCGGCAAGTGATGCCACAAAAAATTTTGATTTTGATTTATTTTTTTTCCCCTCATGGTTGTGATCATGGTCTACGCATATCTGTGGGGACGTTTCTATCTTGCCTTCGGTGGTGCAGAGGGGAATATCCGAAACAGAGCCAATTCCACCAACAATGAAGCCATTGGAGCAATCTTAAATCAGCAGTTTCTCATCCAAATTGGGAGTAACACTTCTCAAAATCCCTTGTCTACAAATACCTTTGCTTACATTGCCATGACCATCTCAAGTAGGCTCATTGTGCTGTCATGGATTATGTCACCCTCTGTGTTCAACTCTTCCGGCTTTGACTTGCTGAAAAATGTGTATTGACTTCGATGATTTCATGAACTGGATATAATTTAGAGGAATTTTAGTAAAAGCAGACCAGAGTTGGGAAACATTGTGGTACGAGGAACAGGACCAATTGAGAACTGGTATATGGAGAATATTGCTGATTCGCTGAAGATTATTTTAGATCTTCGTTTCTTCTTTTCTAATACGGAATCTTGTACCATTTGAACATTACAGGTGGTAACACGAGTACTGCATTTTAAATTTTGATCTCACAACACAGAAGGTCTGGCTCCGCCCCTAATTATCAAAGTTAAATACTTTATTGGGTAATTTAAATTATCTGATGTAAAATTCAATGCTGTAGTTGAAGAGAAAATTGCTTTAAATTCTGTGTTAGAAAAGCTTTAATTTTAATGGTTTCCTTTTCACAAGAGTTGAAATTGAAGAAAATGTGAAACGAAGATAATTAAGACATTTGATACGTTGGTTTAGACCGGACGGAACAAGACATCTAAGTTCTACCAAAATTGTATTTCATTGGACATTTTCACCAAGTATCTGTTTGTTGGATGATAAGATATAGAGGGGAAAGGTTCATCAAAAAAAAATTATTTTTTAAGAATGCAAATTTGTCTGTCTAATTACAGAAAGAATCATAACCAAGGATCACGATAATTTTATACATGTTTGAGTAAAAATTGATCTGCTAATGAAATTATTGACACTTTTCTGAAGAACAATCCATTTGGCTGCCTGAAATCTTTGTTAACACGGCCAAAACCTCTTTCATATTAGGCCTAAAATGAGGGCTCTCTGCCGTGCACAATATCCCGATACGAAGTAATTCACACATATACTTTGCGCCCTCTGCTAGGCCAGATACCAGTAGAGCTCGCGGGATTACATTGCTAGCAAAACCTTGTCGTCCATCTCCCATAACCCTTTTTCCCCATTCGACTAAACTTTCCTCACCACCATCCACAGCCCGTCTCCCGGTTGCAAGTTCCATTGTTAACACCCCATAGCTGTAAACGTCCCCTTTTGTTGTGGCTTGCCATGTCTGACCGTATTCTGGTGCAACGTAACCAATTGTTCCAGCAACCATTGTACTGACATGACTGCCTCCAGCATCCACCACCCGTGCAAGTCCAAAATCGGTAACACAGGCTCTTCCTGTCTTGTCGAGAAGTACATTGCTAGCCTTGACGTCCCTATGGACTATACTCGGGAAGCATTCATGGTGTAGGTAGACTAGAGCACGTGCTACATCTACTGCCACATCGATACGCCTTCTCCAATTGAGGTGTATTCTGTCGGTAATAAGATCCTCTAAACTCCCACCTTCCATATACTCATAAACCAAAAGTTTTTCTGATCCATCAAGGCACCATCCATAGAGTTTCACAAGGTTCGGATGAGGCCAACCGAATCCATTCCCACTTAATACCTCCATTTCAGCCCGGAATTCTCTTTCCCCTTCAAGTCCCTCTCTTTGTAGTTTCTTCACTGCCACTTGCCTGCCATCAGGCAAGACTCCTCGATAAACTGTTCCCGATCCTCCTCTGCCAATAATTCTGTCCTCCGAAAAGCTCCGAGTAGCCTTCAAAATGTCATCATGTGTGAAGGTTGTTCTGTCCAATCGGATAACTTTAACCGTGCCTGATAACCAGGGTGAAGATGCACCCGAGCTTGATGCAAATTCGAGCTGAGCCTTCGAGTCCTTCAGTAGATATCCCGGTGTGTCTATTGGACTTTTCACCAACAGGCAGACTATAAGAGACATAAGCCCACATACTAAAAAAGCGAGTATCAAAGAAAGAACCACTAGAGTAGCACCTAGCTTTGTAGTCCTTTTAGCCTTTCCATTCTTGTTTCCTGAATTGTCGTTAGTTGTGTTATTAATGAAAGAAGGAAGACGTAAAAGTGGATCCCCGAGGAACGACCATTTCTCAAACGTTGACAACTGTCCAGTTGTTGGTATTGCGCCAGAAACATACCGGTTGTAGGAGACATTAAACTTGCTCAAATCATTCAAGTTATTCAAGCTAATAGGAAATGAACCTGAGAAATTGTTATATGACAAATCCAGGTTCTGTAGACACTTTAGGTTGCCAATTTGCCATGGAATTTCGCCAGAAAAATTGTTCTGCGAAATGTTAAGGACTATTAGTGGCAATCGTCCTATCACGGGAGGGAATTTACCATATAATTGATTGCGTGCCAAATTCACCATACTGAAATTCAGCATGTTTCCAATCTCGAGAGGGACCTCACCAGATAACTGATTACCGCTAAGTTGGACATAGCCGGATATCTGAAGAGTCCGTATATTTGATCCTGGTAAGCACACTGAAAATAGACCATATCCTTTAAGAATCTGGTCCCAAAGGCTTCGGCATTTTTTCTTTGTAAGGAGTTTATATACAAAGCTAAACGGGGGATAATCTGCCGGTATCCACCTCATCATTGTCAAACATTCCCCGGAGCCAGCCGTGATCTGATCATTTTGCCTGTTTTTAAGAAAAGTAGGAGTCACATTCTTGCCAATGTTTGTTAATTCAGGTGGAATTTTCCCTGAAAGTTGATTGTTTGCAAGGTTCAACCACAAAAGGCTGCTGCAATTTCCCAGTTCTGCAGGGATTTCACCCGTCAATGAATTATTAGCAAACATTAACCACAAAAGTGATGTTAAATTTCCCAAGCTTCGTGGTATCGACCCGTTTAACTGATTGAAGGAAAGATCTAGGGCTTGAAGCTCTTTGAGATTTCCATACTCTGAAGGTATATTTCCTGTGAATTGATTGTAGGCAAGAACGAGAAACCTCAAACTTGTCATCCTGGCAATTTCAACAGGCAATGGACCAGAGAAATTGTTGAAACTCAAGTCCAACCGAGTAATGTTAGGCAGTTGGAGAATTCTTGAAGAATATAGCCCTCCAGTGTATGAATTTATATGCAACAAGAGAAATTTCACCTGCACCAATCGCCCAAAAATATCTTGTATATCTCCTCCAAAGTTGTTTCTGCTTAAATCAAGAAAAACCAAGTTGCTAAGATTTGTTAAAGACTCTGGAATTTCCCTGGTAAAATTGTTATTCCCCAAGTAAAGTGCCACCAGACTAGATAGTGATCCAATCTCTTTAGGAATTAGCCCTGTAAAATTGTTCTCCCGTAATGTTAAAACTTCCAAATCTTTGCAGCTGGAAATTTCTGCAGGAAATTCTCCAAAGAAATGATTTTCTGATAAATCAAAGCTCCGTAAACTACAATTCCGAGTGAAAATTCCCGAGGGAACTTTGCCAGAGAAATTGTTATGCGCCACTGAAAATTCCTCGAGCCTATCAGAACCACGCCATATATCTCCAGTCAAATTATTTGAGCTTAGATCTAGATACTTCAGATTCCAGCACTTTTCGAAGATGCTTCCAACTTCACCAGTTAAATTGTTTGAAGAAATATTCACCACTTTCAAATTTTGACAATTTTGAGGAATTGCTAGTTCAATATGACCAATAATTCTATTAAGGGATAGATCGAGAATCTCCAGGCTGCTGAGGCCTGTCAAGTTGAACTCTCCAGTGATAATATTATGTGACAAATTCAAGAATTTAAGGTTCACACAGAGGCCTAAATCTTCTGGTATGATCCCTCCAATAGTATTTTGCGACAGGTCTAGGTAAGAAAGTTGTGTCAAGGCAGAAAATTTACTCGATATGTTGCCCGACATGTTACAGCCCGAAAGGTCGACCCTGGTGACACGATTCACGAGGTTATCGCACATAATCCCGGGCCAGTCGCAGGGCGAGTCATCCCGTGGATTCCATTTTGTGTATCTTCCTTGATTAACTGGATTTTGTTCTAACAGAAGTGACCTCAGTTGAAGCAATACCTGCCTGTCTGTCTCTAATGAGTCTCCAACAACAAGCTTCCCTGTGATTCAGACACAACAAATGCAAGTCAACTCATAGGATCATCCTCGGAAATCGTAAAAAATTAAAAAATAAAAATCTGAGAAAAACCCGAAATTTTTTCATAAATCAAGAACAGATTAGTACCTGTAATGAGGATCAGCAGATTAAACAAAGCAAAGCCAAAAAATTTGTCAGCTTCCTCTTCTGACATGATTGACAAAATCTGATCTTCTTTTTTCTCGAAACTCAAGAGTTTTATGGAGAAACTATTGAAACATGTTTTGAGGAAATTAATGAACAAAAAAATAATGTAAGAGTTCAAAGAAACAACAGATTTCGGCTAGTCAAATGTTAGAACATGTAGTTGAATATTAGCGCCTGCAGATGGACCAAAACCAAAAACTTGGAACAAATGCATGTATATACTTGCAAACTTATTTATGAATAGTTAATGAAAAAATTATAAGTAGTTCTCTTATTAAAATATGTAATTTTGGTTTTCTGGGTTGATATTCTTTTGTTGATAGTATTCTTCTGTGATGGAAGAGAGACAACTTTGTAACTATAACTTGGGTGGGGTGGGCCCGGTCAAGTTGACCAATTTTGATGTCGTGACTTGCTAAATTTGAATGAAATATAAAGTCCGAAGAATTTTATTAAACTTTTATTTTTTGCATTAATTTTTGTGTTTGGTATATTGTTCTAGAATTTGAAGACTATTGCATCTATTTATTTCTCTTTGGGTCCACCCATTTGATGAGTTGTTCCACTTTTGCTGCCAATTTAGCTCATTCTCCAATTAAATTTTGACACTTCATTACAGTTTTGAGGTGTCGAAAACTCAGAGGTAACATCTAATGTGGATTTTGTCTCTTCAAATTTTGATATTTCAAATAGTGAGATATTGAGATTTTGGTATTGGATAGGAGATCACAATACTCTACCTAAGAAAATGGAAAAATATGTGATAAGAAACCAATAACAAATAGAGGAGTAAAAGATTTTGTGGGGATTTGACATGGTGTTTAACTAATAGGATTTTGCGGAAGTTTAATTTGATTTTACATGTGTAAACTTTATTTGTGAAAAGTCGGAAATGTAGAGTTTGGTAGATTTTGAAGATAACGTGTATTTTGTGTCAATCACTAATGTATCATATAATTTGTAAGCTAAAGAATTATTGTATAGATAAAGCTTAAATTCATGACAAATACGGTACTGAGTAACTACTTATCATATAACGTACGACTACAATGTTAAATAACTAATTTATGCCGTGTTAGATAACCACTCATCAAATATAGAATGAGTATAAATTAAATTACTAATATATATCGTATGTATTAGAACGATAATTGAAATTTCGTAAGTATGTACTGAACTAGTACCACTTGTTGGAAATTAGAGTTGTTTAGATTCAAATGCGGAATTACAATAATTAAAAACAAGAAGTCGCATATTAATTGTTCTCTAGATGAGTAAGGTAATTAATCAAATTTAATTTATGTGTCAATCAAATAAAATAAATAAAAATCAAAAGCAATAAAAAACATTAAATATGATCACAAAGGAAAATCTTAATTTGGATTAAAAAAAAAAAAAAAAACCTCCGTTAAACTTGTTAGTAAAATCCACTAGAAAATTTAACTTACAATTAGTTCAAACACTGTTAAATTTTAGTTGGCTCTAACCACCTAAGTTGTAAACTATCAAGGAACACATTTGATTGTGCATGCCCAAACTTCTTAAAACTCTGATCTACTTTTCTTTTCGTGTGCATCAACAAGAACGAATCTCGTTCTCAAGAATCGCAACTCCAAGCGACTCATCCCAAAACTCTAATTGGTGAATGCATGATTTTGTTTAGATGTTTGGTCTTTCTGTGTTTTGGCTTTCAAAAAATGAACTTTTGACTTACAATAAGGCTCTACTAATGAAGGATCTATATATGGGATCAAAAATATGAACAAAGATTTTGAGGTTGAATCAATAGAATCAATGGAATGTGTTTGTGATCTTCAACAACGAGATCTACAAGGCAAAATAATAATTCAACACAAGTTTAGATGTTTCATGGGTTGTATATTTATAATAGGTAGTGTTTGAGATTGAATGAGATCGAAAAACAAGTGTTTTACGCGAACTAGGGTTTCTGTTGTAAGTAGTCGGTGCTCGAGCGAAGCCCAACACCAAGCTAGCGCCGAGTGATGCTCGAACAGAATACCTAACGCTAGGCTATTGAAAAATCTCTTTGATTTGGGCGCTCAAACGTTGTCTTGGTATTGATTAGCATTAATGCGGCAACTTTTTTTCCTTACTCCATACTCAAACCCTAGGACTCCTAGTCGACCTATACAATCTCTCCATTGACTCTTTGACTTTTACAACTCATTTAAATATTTAGTTTTGTCTAAGTAATAGCAAGTTACAAATAGAGACCAATAAACTCCTCATTTGATATTCTATGACAAAATCATTTATTTCAAAATCAAAATCAAACCAACCTAACAACAAATCTTGACATTCTTATTTCCCGAAACACGTGAAAATAGAAATGCCACATGAAGAGCAAAAAGAAATTGATGAGTAATAAAGTAAAACTAACAACTCGAAACATGATATCTACATTAAACAAAACACTAAATCAAATATAATATCAATATGGAAAAATTAGTTAAATCAAACATTCATATTACTCAACTTCTCCCCCTAAGTCAAATATCAAAAATCAAAAATTTCACCCCCTAACTCATGTACTCAACTTTCTGAAATATACTACTTTTTCGCCCTTTTTGTCACAAATAACAAAAAAAAAAAAGTAATATAACCATGGATAACATAGAGGAATGAGTGAAAAAAACTCACATGAACAACTATACAAAACATGTGATGAAAGAGAAATTTTCTTTTAAGACAACTATTCTTCATGGATTTTTAAATAAAATATCATAAACAGATATTTGCTTACTTATACAAGTATAATTCATAAAAAGTAAACTTTTCTAACATAAATTATTTTAAATCTATTGAAGTAAATAGTATAAGTTATTCATGTGTGAAAAGTATCACTAAATTCATGTAAGCAAGTCTCAAAATTTTAAATCTGTGTGAAAGGACATGCAAAGAATCACTAGTAAATGAATATATTTTTCATATTATGAAGGCAAACCCAATATTGCTAGGACCTTTTAAATAAAAAGTTCGTTATTCATTTTAATGTATATCTTTTCTTTCTCCCCTTATCAATAAGCACATATATCTAAATTTTTCTTTCATTTTTTTTTTCGTATCACAAGGGCAAGCTAATTTTCATTAAGCTTTCTTTATAACCCATGTAATAAGCTTTAGGGCAATAACTCTCAAGTCAAATAAATATAGGGCACCAGATTTTAATATACCCAACAGACTAAATTGTTCGAGTAAAAAAGGTTATGAATAAACGTATAAGATATATCAAAACTAATTAAATTCTTTTGAAGTTCAAAATTTTTACTTTTATGGGGGAATATATTAGAGTTTAGGTCATTTAGTTAAAGGTCATTCCATATTCAAAGTCAACCTACCACATAAATGACTGCCTCACAAGTAACACACACGTTATCAAAAATTACTCATAAGAGTTTAATATGTGCAGTATAGATCGTACGTGCAATAACCAATGCCAAGTACTTCAAATAAATTCTAAACAAAGTTAATGAAAACTTTATATACTATTCATAAAATATACTAGTACTTGATCAAAAAATAACATGTCCAAAAATATAAAAATCAAAAATATTTTTCATTTTTTCATTTTCATATTATCAAATGTTATTTTTCTTAATAATAAACAAAATGCAAAACAAATAAAATATGTATGAATATGTAAACATCATGAATAAAGCATATGCATGCACCTAACAACTTACTTAATGAGGCAAACAAGTACTCTTACCGTGAATAGCATCGCAAGCAATATTTTAATTAATAACATCGCTTTGACATGTTAGTTCACTCTTTTATATCCAAATATTCTTAGAATGAGATATAATCTTAGTCAAATGAGTCATCAATCCAGTCAGTAACTCACTTGATTAGTCAAGAATCCAACATGAGTAGTTATATCTTGTTTGTTGGCTATAATCAAGGATTTAATGCATCTAGGTCTAATGTGGCCTAATTCACTACAATGGTGACAAGTGGGAATGAATTTGGGAACTATTCTAGGTTTCAAATTTTAAACCTTATGTTATGGAACCCCAATCCTTATTATTCATATTCAACAGTTTCCGACACCTAAGTTTTATGTGTCCTAACTCTCCACAGTGATGACAAGTGAGGATAAACCTAGGAGCAACTCGAGGTTTCAAGTTTTGTTCCTTAGGCTTGATTGAGGCAGGTATAAACTTATTTTTAGTTGAGTAAGCGTTATGAGAATTTGTTTTATAATCGCCTAAATCTCCTCTAGTCCTATCTATTTTGTTCAAACATATCGTGTTATCAAACTTTTTAAATCCTCCAGAGAATGATTGAATTGGGTGTTTGGTTTTTCAAGATCATTTATAAGATTTTTAACATAAATTTCTAAGTATTCTTTCTCAACCCCTAACTCATTCAATCTACTACTAGACTCCTTAAGTTTGTGTGTCTTCTTAACTCTCATTTTCTAATTCAAGTTTATACAATTTCTTAAAAGTAGAGTTATTCAATTTTTTCAACTTACGACACTCCTCAAATAATTCATCAAAAGCCTAATATATATCATTGTCATCCTCTGATCCACTATTAGAATATGATTGACTCATCTAGATAAAATTGGGTCAAGGATCGCAATTAGACTCTCTGATACCAATTAAAATTCTCTAAATATGTACTGAACTAATACCTCTTGTTGAAAATTATAGTTGTTTAGACCCAAATGCGGAATTAGAACAATTAAAAGCAAGAAGTCGTCTTTTAATTGGTTTTTAGATGATTAAGGTAATTAATCATATGTGTCCATCAAATAAGATAAATAAAGATCAAAAACAATAAAGAACACTGAATATGATCGCGGAGGAAAATCCCTAGTTGGATAAAAAACCTCCGAGCAAACTTGTCAATATAATCCATTAGAAAAATTAACTTATAATTAGTTCAGACACTACTAAACTTTAGCTGACTATGGCCACCTAACTTGTAAATCACCAAGGAACTCATCTGGTTGTCATGTCCTCACTTCTTAGAACTCTAGGCTACTTTTCTCTTTGCGTGGATCAACAAGGTGAACCTCGTTCTCGAGCGTCGGAACTCCAAGCACGTCTTCCCAACACTCTAGAACTTTGAAGGATAATTGATGAAGGTAGAATTTTGTTTTGGTGTTTGATCTGTAGACTGATGCAAGAGATATTGAATTACATATGTGACTTTCAAATAACAAACTTTTGACTTACAACAAGGCTCTATTAATGAAGGATTAATATATGGGATTAAATATATTAACAAAGATTTTGAGTTTGAATCAATAGAATCAAAGGAATGTGTTTATGATCTTCAACAATTGAAATCTAAAAGGCAAAATAATGATTCAACACACTTTTGAATGTTCCATGAATTGTATATTTAAAATGAGTAGTGGTTGAGGTTGAATGAGATTGAAAAACAACTATTTTACGCGAACTAGGGTTTCTGTTGTAATTAGCCAGCGCTCGAGCAAAGCCTAGTGCCTGGTGACACTCGAACGGAATACCTAGCGTCAGGCTAGTGAAAACCTTTCTGCTTTGGGTGCTGAAGCATTGTGTTGGCGTTGAGCCACTAATAGTGCGACAACTTTTTCTCGTTATTTCATACTCGAACCCTAAGATTTCTAATTGACCTATACAACCTTTCCATTGACTTTTTTATTTTTACAGCTCATTTATATCTTTAATTGTGTTTAAAGAATAACCAATTACAAATAGAGACCTAACAATAACTAATTATTATTTATTTCTAACACCAAATATCCAAATTTGCCCTTCTAATTGGAAGGTAGAAAATTATTTCCAACTTAGCTTACACAATGTGATATCTAAGTCCATTTTGAAGGAGAGTGAATGTAACGAATTGAATTTAAAGTTCAAGTTCTAAGTCATTGCAAAAATATACAAGAACAAAGAAGAAGAATAAATCTAATTAAATTAACTTTGTCGAGTAAACAGTCGGGTAGAACAGTTCACTAGGTAAGCCTTTTGGTGCCAAAAAAATAAAAATAAAAATAAAAAGGGTCATATATATAATGATAAAAAAAAATGGTTGTGATGTGCAAGTTTTTATCAATAACTTGTCAAATTTGAAGTGGAAAATTTATTTTTGTGTTTCGGCCTTCGGGGGACATAAAGGGCAAAATCAATTTAATTCAAAGGTGCATGAAATATTTTTTGTTTCAAATTTTAGTGCGTCGAAAAAGAAAACTTGCACAACTTTCTCGGGACTTTTTAAAGTCAAGTTTTTAAAATGTCTTTACCTTACAAAAACACATCAATTTTGTCCATATCCCACCACCGCCTTCGTTATCTCCACCACATCACCTTTTAACCCCATCTCGTCATTACCAGCTCTTTCAACCCTCACTATAAGTCAAGACGGTGTTAAAAGTGAGGGTTGGAAAGGTGACAATAACCATGGTTTGTAGTAAAAGAGTATATATGGTGGAGTTTGGTTCTACGTAAAAAGAAGTGAAGATTATTTTTTAAAAGGTACAAATTAAAATATTTAATGAAAATTAAATGTAACATTATAATTGTCAAAAATCAGCAAAAATGAATCATGTTCTTGAAAAATGCAGAATTCCCTTTCGAATACACATAGTTGGTTTACAGAACTCCAAGAAAATAAATTTAAAAAAAAAATGCAATGAAAATAAAAATTAATTGAGCTGACTGAGAATTAATATGTAAAACTTTAGAACATGCAATATTCTTGGAGACTGATGATGTGCAACAATTTTTCCGTTGGTGGAATTTGGTCAAAGATAAATTATGTATTTCTCCAGGAGTTGTTGAAATACTTTTATCATGATTTATTTAATTATTTGCACGAAAATAAGCTCCTTTACCTGTTTCGGTGGGATGTTTACTGTGTTGAGTAAAATGAATTAGGCTGGTTTACTTGACCAAATCTCC
>CAIGRF010247116.1:56749-70093 GCA_903798235.1 Fraxinus ornus
CAAATCCTTAATCCCTAATCAAAAAAGTCCCAAAAAAATAGAATAAAAAAATAAAAAAAGAATTATAATTAATTAATAGAAATTTAAATAATTTTAATTATTAGGTACAATCTCCCCTTATGCATTATGATCTAAATTTAGAGGGTCGAAGATTAACACATAAACATAATATTTAATACGACAAACTAAATAATTAATATTGGACAATATTTACGAAGGAGGAAACGAAAAAAAAAGAAAAAAATTTATGTACTTTCATTTTTCGAACGGTCAAATACCGCTATATTATAAAACTATTACAAGATCCAAATTAATCAAATTTTTAAGGTCAAGTTTTTGGACTAAGTGAATTGATTTAGGATTTAATAAAATCATTAGTCAATAAATGCTAACTACACAACACACGTGCACAATGAGGGACAAAAAATGAGAAATATAAAATCAAATCCAAGACTAGATTCTCCATGAAATTCTTTTCACGTGTGGGGAAATGTTGTCCCGAGTTGACCACATATGTTCACAGCCCCAAAGAAAAGATGAGATCAATTCGTGGGTCGATCTAGATTCAATTCGGACCTTGCTATTTTTTTATGCGACGTTGTGAACATCACTAAGATATGTCGATTTGAGTTAGTCTACCCATTTAAACATCTCTATGAGATTTGGTATCTTTATGAAAATCATAACGGTGGGTTTCAACGTGCAAGTATTGTAACAAGTGGTTTTTTGAAGTCTTAAATTATTGTTATTTACGTTCCTAATCTTTATATTTGTAACAATTTGGTCTCAAAGGCTGCTCTGAGGGTGAACGAGTTGAGCGACCGTACAGGACCTCATCATTGTAGGAACACCAAAAACATTTGTTATTTGTGTATGTGTGTGTGTTTATATATATATAAATTTTAAAATTAAAAATTTTAATTATTATGTTATGTTAAAGTGCACAATATTTTATGATGATACTTTTTATTTAATATTGTTGTATTTCTTATTCGTAAATACATATCATAATAAGACATTTTTATTAAAGCAAGGGAAATGATTCAAGTGGTTTAGGCTCCTTCATAGCAAATTTCAGTGTGTTGTGGTTAACTATTTTATTTATGAATTATTTCTTTATTAATTGTATGCATTTGACTTTTGTATGATATGTAGTTGCATAAGATACTAAAACTAAGAATAATGTAACTGATTAGTTATAATTTTCTTAAATAGTATCCTGCTTTAAATAATGTCAAAAAAAAAAGGGAAAAGAGAAAAAAAAAATTATTCTTAAGAAGAAATATTTTGATGAAAATGTCACTATAGAAGATGCACAATCACTTGAAGATTTTTTTCATAACCAATTATTTTCCTTTATATAGTAGATCAATCAATTGAATCACATGAACGAAGTTTCGATCAATTCAATTAATATGAAAAAAAAAATTGGATTTCTATTTTATTTTGACAAGTTAAATGTATTGTATGATGTTGATTTGAAAGCATGTTGCGATTATCTTAATATTGTTCTAAGACATGTAATTTTTTGCGATCTTAATGACAAAGATTTACTTTAGAGTTAAAAAAATTTCGAAATCTTTTCTCAAAAGAAATAAAGACAGCTTTTGATATATTGACTTATTTAAAAATATTGGATCGCTTTTTAAATACATCTATTGCTTATAAAATATTAATGAACAAAATTTTTCAAAATTGAAATTTTTCAAATTGAAATTTTTCAAAAATTGAAGTTATTAAAATATTAATCAACCATGTTATAAGAATGATTGAATGATCTAACTTTAATATCGACAAGATTTGCTTGAAACGAAAGTTTAATTAGTTTGTTTGTTTCTAGAACTGCGAGAAAAAATATTTTTATGTGATTTGTTATATTGCAAAGTTTACAAGTAGTATTTGATGTTTCTGATTTCAAAGTTCTCTCATATGGAATTGCACGAAAAGTTTAGGAGCTTGGATGGTTGTTTGTTGATAACATGAATTTTGATGAAGTTTGAGAAGTGTTTTTGAACTTTATTTGTACTTTTTTTATTCACGACATTTAAAAAAATAAACGATATTTAAATATTATGTTTTTGAGATGATATATTATTATTATTATTGAAATATTTATATTTTTTTTTAATTTCATGAAAGGGACACCATTTTAAAATGTCATACAACGGTACAAGGCATCCAAAATCCCAAGGTTAGCCATGCTTGGTCTCCAAGAAACAGTTTTATCCACTTGGCAAACAGCTGAATGAGTTCAATTTAAGCAAGAAATATCATTGTCAATATGTGCATATTGTTGGAATTTGGTTTAAAAATTCAAAGTTTTGGTAAAATATAAAACTTAAAAAGTGACTTTGTGTCAATTTCAACCAAATATTCGAACTTGATCTAATAGTCAAATTATAAATATAAATAGACTAACTTGATCTACTCGTCGTGTAGATCGTTATGATCATTTGGAATCTCAAAATTAAGTCCGAATGAATGAGAACATAGAAAAAATTATATTTTCTCAATCTCACTACACTGAGAGCATACTTAAAATGTATAATGTGCTTGACGGAAGTCTTGCAAAAACCCCTATTGACACAAGTTTACACTTAGTCGAAAATACGTGTGAATGTGCTTCAGAACTAAAATATTCACGAGTTATAGGCAATCTGATGTAAATTAGAAATTGCACTCGACTAAACATAGCATTTGCTGTGAATAAAATTAGTAGATTCATAAGTAATCCAAACAATAATCATTGGAAGGCTTTAACAGAATATACTTAGATACTTAAAGTATACTTTAACCTATGGATTACACTTCACAGAATATCCAGCGGTATTAGAAGGATATTGTTATGCAAATTAGATATTCGATATAAAAGATTCTAAGTCTACTAGTGGTTATGTATTCACCATTGCTGGAGCTGCTATATCATGGAAGTCGACAAAACAAACTATATAGCTCGATCAACAATGGAATCATAGTTTATTGCTTTGAACAAAGTTAGAGAAGAAGCAGAATGATTTCGTAACTTCTTGGAAGATATTCCATATTGGTCTAAGCTGGTACCTGCAATTAGTATACATTGTGATAGTCAATCGATTATTGGAAGGGCTCAAAACAGCATATATAATGGTAAATCTAGACATATAAGTAATGATGGCAAAAATAGTTCGACGACTCGGGCTCGGCCAGAAAAAAAGCCCTAATCGGGCCTTCTCGTGGCTTGGTGGGGTTGAGCCCCATTTTTGGGACGTCTGCTCGAGCCGGGCCGGGCCGGGGCCGTGTAGCTCGACGAGCCAACCCGTGAGCCTAAAAAATCTTGCATGCCACTTCTTTTTTTTAATTTTTTAAGTGTAATTTTTTTATATGTAAATATTTAGTTATTATTTATAATACGTATAAATTGCACAAATTTTAAATTCTTTAAAAAAGAATTTAGATTTGTCACGAATTTTAAAAAAAAAAAAAAAAAAAGAGCCTGCTAGGGCCCCGGCTCGGCAACCCAGTTCGGATTTAAAAAAGGTCAAGCTTTTGCTCGGGCAAAAAAAAAACTGAAATATTTTTACTCAAGTCAAGCCCGAGCAAAAAGTTTCAGCTCGGTTCATTGACACCCCTACATAAACGTCGTAGACACAATACCATTAAACAACTGATCTCTAATGGCATCATCTTCATAGAGTATGTAGTCAAAGAAGAACATCGTGGATCCACTTACGAAAGGTTTATCGAGAGATCAAGTATGTTGCCTATCGAAAGGAATGAAATTAAAGCATACTATGTAAGGATCTTTGTATTTGTAACCCTACCCTGTTGGCTGGAGATCCAGTATCTTAGTTTAAGGGGACAATTAAGTTATGAATATTCAATGAACACTTGAAAAAATGTTTCATAACCCATTCTTATGATAATTAAAGTGTCTTCTGCTGAATGACAAAGGGTGGTCACCCATGTAAATGTAAGATGGAGCCGCCTCAATGAAAATTGTTTAAAAATTTTCTAAACACTTTTGAAACCTAAGGTTAGTTCAGTGCCAAAATGAACCAAGTCATGAGAACCATGAACGATTTAGAAAGACATATATGTGAGTATTATTGTCTTGATTTACACTAACAGCTAAATAATTCAAGACATCACGTTCGTCAATTAGCCAAGTAAATCCGATAATATTTTGCTAAGGAAAGTTCAAGGCCGAAAGCTACCTTACCTGATACAGTGTTTTTCTGCTTTCTCTCTACAATGCATCATATTTTTGCATAGCATGAACATATTTGAATTTTCGTTCATGTGGAGAATTGTTGGAATTTCGTTTAAAGATTGAAAATTGTGGTTAAGTATAAAAGTTGAAAAGTGACTTTGTGTCACTTCGGCCAAATATTCGAATTTGATCCGATAGTCAAATTATAAATATAAATAGACTACCTTATTTTACTCGTCAAGTAAATTATCGTGGTATATTTGTAATCTTAAAACTAATTCTGGACAAATGACAAATTTCGGTCCAAAGTTGGAAAGAAAAGAGGAAATATTATTCGAAAAAGTTGTCTAACTTCATCGCTCGCCTAAAGCTAGAGCGATGAGACTGGATTGTCGCGTGAGCGATAGGCGGGCGACAAAGTTTCTCATGAACAAGTATCACTATCATTTGAGCGATAGCGAGAGCAAGGGATGCTTTCCTTCGTAAAGATAGATGAGTTTGGGGCGTGACATTTCACTCACAATCTCTCCTCTTCTATAAATAGTCTCCTTTGGACATCCACTATGCATCCCACATCATTTTGCCATTGTAGAGGGAAAAAATATTTCGAGTTCGTTGTTGCTTGTGGTTTAAAGTACTTCTACCACAAGTTGTATGCGTTATATTTTGGGAGAAAAGTGTCGTAATCCGTTAACACTGTTGCAGGGCAATCTTGTTTTAAGGAGAAAGTGTTTATCACTTGCCTCGAATTTCCTTTCTTCACTTTCTTTTTATTCTCTTTCTTTATTTTCTCTACGCTTATGCGGATTAAACTTAATCATTATTGTCAAATAAACAAACAACTATTTCACTACACAAATCAACAACACGTCAACTCTTAAAATACGAATATTATGAACCACTATGTTAATGTTGAACTCTCAAGGGCGGGTTGCACTATAGTTTCTTCAACCTCTGCTAGAGCCTCTTAAGACTATGACGGGGCTTGAAAACCACAACCTAAAAAATCGACCCAACCGAAACGGGTCGGGTTGGGTCAGTTTGGGGATAAATTCGGGTTGGGCCGGGTAAAACAAATTTAAAATAATTGTGGGTCGGGTCAGGTTTGGCCTAAAACCGATCCAACCCAGTGAAACCTTAATAATATAATCGGCCAAGATCTGATTCTGAAAACCAGCCAAGGTGGAGGTGTGGTTTATAACCCAAATGCCGCCTTCACAAATTGTGTCGAAATTGAAGGAGGTGGCTTCCATGGAGAGTTTCAGTGAGAAAAAAGATGGACTAGGGAAATTGTAAGGCAGCGAAGCGGGGGAGAAAGGGCAGCTGACGATAGATGCAGAAATATTCGAGGTGACGTCGTCGCTTCATGTGGTGTAGGTGAAGAAAAGCGCCGATGACACCTTGGAATATGGGAGGTTTTTAACAGCCGCATATCATTAAGATCAGCCTTATCGGGCTTTTTAACAGCATACATATTCAAATAACAGTCACGCGACTCAACCCCGGTAGCACCACCATCTCCATTATGTCTCAGATGGATGGTAAGAGTGGAGAGGGAACCAATTTGTGGATTTTGAAACAAGGGAGTAGAATCATCAAGGAGCTTTCCATTAATGCTGAAGAAAAGGGATTTCGGAGAAAATCTCCTTCTTGAAACAAGGTCCGATTTGAGGTGGTGGACAGTTAAATTAGTGTTACGAATAAGGTTTTGCAAAATTAAAGCACGGGTGGGAATCTGAAGATCTTCCGATTGAATGAAAATTTGGAAGTTTTGGGTTTAATGCAGTAGAGAAGAAGCTGCAATATAGGGACAGATTTGGGTGGGGTCGATTTCTGAAAAGAGCCCAAAATCGGGTATATCGGGTCAAATCGATTTTGGGTCAAACCCGATCCGACCCGACCCATTTCCCACCCCTACTTAAGACCAAAATTTCAATGCAAGAAAGTACGAGAATTACATTATTTTGTCCAAACCAAGAAGTTACATTGCATTTAAAAAAAACCAAAAATGTGAAAAAAAAAATCATTAATTAGAAAAATAATGAATGTATAATCATTAGACAAGAACTCAAAAATAAAAAAGATTCACGAACATTTATGAAATTAGGATTCAAAATGTATTCCTCCACGAATTAATTTCTCATAAAAAAAACTCTAAAGAGAATTCTTACTATTTGAATTAATTAAACAAATATTTGTAAAATATATGGGTCACATTATTTTACGATAAAAAATCGAATTAAAATTGAAAAAATAGCCGTTATTGTTGACTTTTATTAGATAGATGAGACCCAATAACGACCATATTTTCAATTTTAATCGAATTTTAATGGTTACCAAACATGCTCTAAGTAAATACCTGAGATGGCAAAATTATTTCTATACTTAGCTACTAGCTATGGAAAGAACTAATTATGTATAGAATTGAATGAATAAGAACCATTCGTTTAAAGTTGCTTTTGAGACATTGCTCAATGATAAATTATTGCCCCTCATACTCCCTTCTCTAGGCAAAAAGAAAACGCAAAAGAATATACTTGTTTACTAAAATTGAAAAGGCACGTCGTTTTGATCGTTAAAGGTGTTGTGAATATACTTATAAATAAATAAGTCCGCCCACACTAACAATTCAAAGTTTTAGATAAAACAATTCCATATAATATTAGAGTAGATAAAAATCATAAGTCTCGATGTGACAAAATACTACATCATATTGACATAAATCATATTAATGTGTGTTTTCCGACCTCTTATTCATTTAAATTAATAATTTGTTGTTATTGTTGTGAGCATATATTCTAGAAAAGATAATAAACAAATACCTTTGATCCCGAGGCATTTCGACCAGCATACCAAGATAGAAAAATGCATTTCCTTTTGTGGAAAAATCTTTGAAATTTGGCCATTGTGAAAGGAATCACTTTTGAAAAGAAATGATGACCATTGCTGTCTAAATCAACGGTGTAGATGAGTTGATTCTTTATGACATTAACATATTTGTGAAGTACAGATCCAGTGGTTTGCAAGATCATGAATGTGAGCTTCAACAAAAGATTTATTGCTTTCAAGGAGCATTCTGGCCGTACTAATCAAAATTTTAGCCATATGTGAAAGTTACACAAGATATAAAGATGTCAACGAAATCCGATTATATTTCCAAATTCAAATAAATGAACGAGGGAAATAAGTAACAATATGAACTATATAGCAGAAGCATCTTTATTATTCGAGGTTTAACAATGTTCATAAGAATTAATAGAACAAAATAGAAGATTTTCTTCCCTACTGAAAGATCCAACCCTATAATCTTTGAAACTAAAATTTAATGTTAAGAACCCTACCAAGAGAGCGATCCTTTTTAATAGCATCGTCGTGTTTGACACCATTAGCGGTACTAGTATCTTCAGAACTCGGGTCTTCGTGTCGTGCAGATATGGCAGCCTTTCTCCTTTCCTTACGCTCCATTCGCCTTTTTATCTCTTCCACTAGTGCTGCTTTTGCCTTCTCAGCCGCCTCTGCCCTGCTTGTGGCCTGTTCTGCTCGAATCTTTAATTCTTCGATTTTTGACAGTGCTACTTCTAACTCTTTCTTCAAACCCTCGGATTCCAACACATTTTCATGCAAGGGTGCATTCTTCTCAATCAAGGTCTCATGGACATCTGTTCCATCTTTTCTTTCTTCATAGATTTTCTGCTCCTCGTCGGCTTTTGAAAGTTCCGTGGACTGGGTACGGTTTTCTTCGGGGGGTTCCAAAATGTTATCACTTTTACTTTCGTCTGCCAATTTTTTAGCTTTCTTTAACTCTTGATTCTCTTTCTTGGCTTCTTCAAGTTCTAATGAAAGCTGCTGAAATTCGTTATGTAGTGCTGATGTTTCACTCTTTGATCTTGCTTCAGAAACCTCAGTTGCAGCAAGCTTCAACCTCTCATTCTGAAGATCAAATTTCAGTAACGCTGTCTCAACTTGTGCCTCATTCTCTTTTACTTGACTCTCAACTGCCTCAGCTCTAATCTTCTCCAAATCTGATTTCATGTTCTCGGCATTTGTTTTCAGGTGGCAAACCTCTTCTTCTGATTTTCTGAGTTCCATTTTCAATTTTTCAAGTTCTGTCTCAAGCAAACTGCTATAAGCAGCTTGATCCAAGTACTTTCTCCCTTGCAGTTCCATATCTGCTTTCAGCTGGGCTAACTCGGAAGTTGCATCGGAAGCATCTTTCTCAGAACAAATGCGAAGCTCGTTTGCTTGCTCAAGTTCCAATTGCAATGAATCTATAAATGCCGACTTCTCGAGAAGCTGATTCTCCAAATCGTGCATAATTTCTAATCTCTTCTGTGCTTCAGCCACTTTTTTTGCAGCTATTTCTAATTCAGCCTCTTTCTCAGACACTGCTTCGTCTTTTTCCTTCTCTACTTCAAGAGCTTTCAGCTTCAAATGCATAATATTTTCATTCAGTTCTGACATGTGCTTCAAAATCTCTTCCATTTTCAGCTTTTTTTGGCTTAAAGCGCTTTCCATAGCCTCGATTTGTATCGTGGACTCAACTTTTGCATGTTTCAACTCTGCAATTTCAGCTTGCTTGCTATGAAGTTGTCCTTGGGTGGAAGTTAACTCGCTAGAAACACAAGAAAACTGCTTTTTTGTCTTCTCATATTCCGATGATTGATTTTCCATCTCCTTAATTTTGGATTCAAGTTCATTTACATGAATATTTGCTTCTTGGCATTCATTTATGTAAAACTCTTTCTTAAAATCAGAGTTCTTCAGCAGAGTTGAAAGTTCTTCTGATGTTTTCTGATAGTGATCAAGCTTAAGAAGTGTTTGCTTGCAGGAGGATTCCTTTTCCTCTAGTTGTTTTAGCAGGCTTTCGACTTGGCTTTCTTCTATTTCCTGTTAGAACGAGAAAACACTGCATAAAATAGATCTCTGGTGATAGTCCATGTTGAAGGATCAGTCTGAACATTTTCAACCAGAATTATAGATCCATTGATAGATCACAATTAATATAATCCCATGATACTATTAACTAAATTTAGTTGTGCACTGTAATATCACACAAAACAATCGGCATAATGAAAGTTATACAGAGAGGTTGGAAAGAAAAAGGAAAATCCAACTATTTAGACCTGATATGCTTTATGGTGCTAAGTGCTGGACAGCCAAAGGACGAGATATTCATAAGATTTAAGATGGGCAGTATGTGAGGGCATAAATGGAGGTGGAACTTTTGAGGATAAGTAAAGGAATGAAGACTTAAATAGTTAGGAGATGTTTTGCACGGACTTGAGGAGGCTCTTGTAAACAAAATCAATGTGATTTCAGTCTAACATGTTTACGAGAGAGAGAGATACTAACAACGCCATCTGTGATTGCTAAAGATGGAGTTGTTTCTGATCTTCCAGTAGATCTAGCGAGGCATTAATCAATGGAAGAGGAGAAAAAAATTAAGTAGCCGATATCAAATTTATGAGAAACAAGGCTAAGTTTGTTTTTGTTTAGCCATCAAACCTATGATCTCACATATACTGATTATTTAGGCATACTTTGCTCCTACTTCGGAAATCATAGTCAACAATAAAACATTATTTTGAATGATTACATTACAGATTATCAAATTCTTAATATGAATAGCGTTCAATTTGAAATCCAAGCACACAATGTTTCAGCAATTTAGATATGAATCAAAAAGTTCTTTAAAATTGAAAACACATCCAAACCGAAGTAAATAGATTTCGTCCTCAGTAGAACATAAAACAAGAGAACAAACTAGTATTTTCCTGATGAATTTGAGGTCGGCTATGTGAATTTTTTTTCATCACTCCGTTCCGTTAATTGCTAGATCTACTTGTTACGCCTTGAAAAACTAGAACCCACAAAGGGGGCCTAATTAACCCCAGTGGCAAACAGTTCGGAGGCCCACGCCTCACACGCTGGCATAGGACAGCCCAGCTACTAACGGGCGAACCGATCCAAGTGCGGGCGACCCGCTTCTCTCACATGAAACACTTGAGCAGACCCCTTTGACAAACATCCGGGCGAGGCGGTAGCAAGATCTTGAACAGATTTCATACCATGTAAGTTGACAAGACAACTCATTGACACTGCCACTACCAGTACCACTGCTACCGCCGCCATCTTATTTGGTCAAATCTAAAAGTACAGGCTAGGCTATATGGACATAAAAATGGTAATAACATTTAAAACAGGGATTGATTGATGTATATGACAAGAAATAAAAGTCATTTGGATAGAGCCACGTGTACTATCATCCAATGGACTCCATTCATTTTGCCTCAGTATAAAAGCTCACACTTAGTGCCATCCAAGAATAATGCAAGTTTAAACTCTCAAAGTTATATTCTTGCTACATACATTTTTAATTACTAACTCCCAAGCCGACCCCCCTTTTTATTGATTGGAGGCTCACGTTCAAAGCTCTCCCACACCCTAAATTATTCCTCTAGCTGACTTGACCGTCGGAGTGCAGGCGGCCAACCCCGTCCCATCCTGAGAAGGTCATGTGTGGTCGACGGTTCATCCAAGTGTGTAGGAATTCAGCTTGCGTGTACGTGAGATCTGTTGGCCATTGATACATTTTTTGGAGTCAACACTACTCAAACATTTAAAGCAACTAAAACTTTGATGTAGAACGTGTAAAATTTGTATATAAATTACCTCAGTGTTACTTCTCTCTCGAAAGAAAGAAAGTGCAGTTTGAACTGATTGAACTGGTGTTTCATCCATCTCCCACATACTTTGTCCACAAAAGAATCCGAAATAATTGATCAAAATTGCGTTAAACTTTAAAGATCCTGAAAAAGAATTAGAAACACATACAAATCTCACTTCACGTTCAATATATAACTGTAACTCCAATATTAAATTGGAAAAACACTTGGAAGATACCAATCATCGAAAAATAAATTACACATAAGAATGAGATGGAATTCACACAAAATTTATTACTTGTAATCTTCACATCGAAAAAACAAAACATAGCCAATAACGTACTTGAAATAAACGGAAGCCAACTGTAAATTTGGTGGAGGAACCAAAGAAAAATCTGGCGGTGCGAAGAGGCGAAGGGAAGATCCCACGGAATTATATATGGGTTTCTCTATGAGATTCATTGCAAGATTATTGGTGTAAACGAGGACCAAGAATTTCGTATGCATTGAAGAGTCCATAAACTTTTATAGATAAATTCTTGTAAAGATCGTCCAATGAAAGAATTAATAGTTTGTTTGGAAGATATTAAAATTAGATTAAAATTGAAAAATTAGCAGTATTTGTTAACTTTTATTTGACTAGTGATATTTTTAATTTTAATTGACAACTCTAACAACAAACAAACAGGCTCTTAGTTCTGTTTGGTGCCTGTTTGGTGAAAACCAAAGTTTTTGTTTTTAGGCAAAAAACAACATATTTTGATTTGGGAAAAAATTAAAAATCAGGTGTATAGTTTATACCAATTCACAAATCAGGTTTATAGTTTGAAAATTCAAAAATCAGGTATTTTTTTTTAAAATTCTAATACAATATAATATAATATAATTAACTCACCCCACCTGCACCACCCCTATCACTCCGGAGACTATTCCGACGACAATTTCGACCACCACTCTTCTCCGGCAATTATTTAGGCGATCGTTTCGATGACTACTCCATTTCCGGCAAATATTCTGACGACCATTCTGGTTACAGATTTACAATTTAGTTAGTCACATATTATTTTTCAATCACCGATACGATCACATCTCAAAAATTTTGTAGGTCACAATGGTCACATATTTCAAAATTAGTTGGTCACAGATTTTTTTCACAGTCACATATTTCAAAATTAGTTGGTCACAGATCAAAATTTAGAGGTCACACGGTCACATATTTCAAAATTAGTTGGTCACAGATCAAAATTTATAGTTCACACGGTCACATATTTCAAAATTAGTTGATCACAAATTTTTTCACGATCACAGATTATATAATTTTTAGATCACATGTAACAAAATGGATGGTCACAAATTATATTTTTAGTCACAGATTACCGAATTTTGGTTACATGCGCCAGATAGTGAGTCACATATCACCGCCACTTGCGACCACCCTCACCTCGGCACCACCCCAACAGCACCAACGCCAAACCACCAGCACCAATGAAAGCTACCACTCCACGGCGCCACCACCAACAAAACTGTCACCATGAGATCCAACAAAAAAATCACAAAACCTCAACAACACAGACATCACTGCCACCATACCACAACCACCTCCACCCCCGTCAATGCCAACACACCACCACATCACAGCAACATTGCGACACTGGGTTCACAGCGAAACTACATCCATCCCCCGTCGAAGCCAAACACACCACAGCACACACCCACCACCACAGCACACATCCAATGGCCTTATTTTTCACTCTGATTTCTCCATCCTTAGGCTCCCCTATTTCCACATCCTCCCATTTTAGGACCTATCATCAAAAGGATCAATGTTCGATGCATAAATAACAAACCCAAAATTCCCATATTTCTCAATCACATACGTTATCAAAAAACCTACAAAATTACCACAAAATGAGGGAAAAATGGAATACCTCAGGCCACCATGTTCGTGGACCCTAATTGCTTTGACCATTTTCAGTGCTACTGTTGGCGTATCACAGAGAGGTCTCGTTTCTGCTCTGTTTTCTATTATAAGGGCAAACGGGATACTTTTGGGGAGAACCTTTTGAAGTTGATGAAGCGACGAAGCGGAGAGAAACGACTTTTGTAGAAGATGGTGAAATGGCGTCGACTTGGACAACCCCAGCATCGACGCTGCCACGAGAACTGCAGTAGCGTCGAAATTGGAACTACAGCAGCGTCGACGCGAGAACTGCAGTAGCGTCGGAATTGGAACTATAGCAGCGTCGACGCTGCCGCAAGAATTGCAGCAGCGTCACGACGCTGCTGCGCGAACTCGTAGCGTCGCTGCAGTGTGAAGGGAAGGGGGAGGGAGAAGGGAGAAGCTGACGGTGGCGGTGGCGGTGGCGGTGGCGGTGGCGGTGGCGGCGGTCGGTGAGAGATTAGAGAGATGAATAGATTGGGAGGGAGGGAGAAATGAATTAGGTTATGGTTTTGATAGATTAAGGGTTTAATATTTAAAATAAAATACCT
>CAIGRF010247117.1:14272-28013 GCA_903798235.1 Fraxinus ornus
TATTATTGAAATAATTAAATTATAATAGAGTTAAAATCGTCAAAAAATAATTTAATATATTACAGGATTGAGTAATTATATTATCGCCACAAAATTTATTAGGTATACAACCATTTTTTATTTACTTAATATCGTTAAGTAAAATTACATAATTAGAGTTTTAATATACTTTTTAATTATAAATTGTTGTCACATCACAAATACAAAATCTAATTTCTTTCTTTCTTTATCCTCAACATCTCATTGTCATAGTTTTTTCGGCGGCTTTTGCCTTCTTTCATGGCGGCAAGATAATTTTTTTTTTCTCATGGTAAATGAATTTATACTTTATTTTACCACGATTTATAGATAAATTTTTTCAATTTATTTGTCAAGTTTGAAAATTTAGAATATGATCTTTTGTTAAGTCGAACATATTTATTATGAATTTAAAATAATCAAAACAGTATTATGATGTTCTAGGCAACCAAATAGGTCATGGGTGGGGCAACCTAAATATTGTAAAAGTTTTCCTGAGGGTCAGGAGTATAAAGGGTGCACGGACCCTGGTCAACTTGGGCATAACCCGCAGTTTACCTCTGCTAGTTACTGAGGGGCTGGTGACTGGTGGTCCAGGATATAGTTTGGTGTAAGTTGGGATACCTGAATATCAAACAAAAAAAAATATATTGTAAAAGCTATATCCCATTAGTTGGAAATCTGATTTTTTGTTTATTCTTGGTTGAATATCGTTTTATTACTCTTAAGTTTATGAGATTAAACTCAACGATTTAAGTCCTAAATCTGCTTCGCCAAAATAAAACCACATTCGTTATTAGAACCCTTTTATCGATGAAATTATAAGGTTGTTGTCGATGAAATTTCTTAATTTCCACTTAAAAGTGTTTTCAAAATAAACTTCCAAGATTAAAAACGAAATTGCAAATACATTAAAAATTCATATTTCAATAAAAATGGCAACACAAACAAATTACTGACAACTTCAAAGAATCCTTTCAGACATATTAATTATTTGTGACAAACATTTAGTTTATTATGGTATGGTGTCCTTCACCGATCTTCTACTTCCAATGACTGAAATAATGAGAGAAAATATTGAGAAAATAAGGTTAATATTGATGATAAGTACATTATAGTATTGTATTATATTTTTTAATTTGTTTTTGTATTGATTTGAAAGTATAATTGTAAATTTACTGTATTGTATTTATTAGAAATATATTTTAATTGTCGCGTGACATGTCGTAGTAATTAAAATTACCCTACAGGATTATCTGAAGATTCCACAAGATAAGGCCCCCGCCCTCCTCCCGTAACCCCGTCAGTCCTCAGCCACCTGCAAAACCCAGGAAAAAAAACGCACAGAAAAACGACGGAGTGACTGAGAAAGAGCAACAATGGCGTACAATCTCAGTGCTTCACAATTTACTTCACTTTCTCATGACCCCAATATCTTCTGCAACTCACTGTCTCCTCCACACCTCCTTCTACTCAGTCTCAGACCCAAAAAACCCCTCAATTTTCGCCTCAAACGTCATCTCTGGAAACCTCCTTTCCATATCGCCAATGTCTCTTTACAAGAACGAGATCACACCGCAATTTCAGAAGACTCACCCAATCCAGATGAAAAGACCAATACTTCGTCAAAATCCTACATATGGGTCAACCCCAAGAGCCCCAGAGCCTCAAAATTAAGGCAGAAGTCTTATGATTTCAGGTATTCTTCTTTAGTGAAAATTGCGGAATCTTTGGATTCTTGTACCCCCTCAGAAGAAGATATAGTGAATGTCTTGGAAAGCTTTGGGACTAAAATTGTGGAACAAGATGCTGTGATCGTATTGAACAACATGTCGAACCCGGAAACTGCTCCATTGGTGC
Source organism: Fraxinus ornus (assembly GCA_903798235.1). NCBI lineage: Eukaryota > Viridiplantae > Streptophyta > Magnoliopsida > Lamiales > Oleaceae > Fraxinus > Fraxinus ornus. The sequence goes on from CAIGRF010247117.1 coordinate 16,151, forward strand.
TTAAGTATTTTCAAGAAATGTTGAAATTGAGTAAAGAAGTTATTTTGTATAATGTAACTTTGAAAGTTTTTAGGAAATGTAGGGATTTTGACGGGGCAGAAAATTTGTTTAATCAAATGCTTGAAAGAGGAGTTAAACCTGACAATGTTACTTTCTCGACCATAATTAGCTGTGCTAGGGTGTGTTCTTTGCCTGAAAAGGCTGTTGAATTGTTCGAAAAAATGTCATCTTTTGGGTGTGAGCCGGATGAGGTGACTTACTCGGTGATGATTGACGCATATGGGAAGGCGGGGAATGTGGATATGGCCATGAGTTTGTATGATCGTGCAAGGACCGAGAAATGGCGTGTTGACGTTGTCACCTTCTCAACCCTGGTTAAAATTTATGGAAGATCTGGGAATTTTGATGGGTGCTTGAATGTGTATGAGGAAATGAAGGCACTGGGAGTTAAGCCTAATTTGGGTCTGTATAACAGTTTATTGGATGCTATGGGAAGAGCAAAGAGGCCGTGGAAGGCGAAGAATATCTACAAGGAGATGGTGAACAATATGATTGATCCAAGTTGGGGTACTTATGCCGCGTTGATTAGGGCGTATTGCAGGGCTAGGTATGGTGATGACGCACTTAATGTGTACAGGGAGATGAAGGAGAAGGGCATGGAGTTGAGTGTTGTTTTATATAATACTCTTTTGTCAATGTGTGCTGATGTAGGATATACTGATGAAGCTGTTGAGATTTTTGAGGATATGAAGAGTTCGCGGTCCTGCATGCCAGACAGTTGGACATTTGCTTCTTTGATTACAATATATTCCTGCAGTGGGAATGTTGAAGAGGCAGAGGCTACCGTGAATGAAATGGTGGAAGCTGGGTTTGAGCCTAATATCTTTGTCTCAACCTCACTTATCCAGTGTTATGGGAAAGCTGGCCGAATAGATGATGTTGTAAGGACATTTAATCGGCTACTAGAGCTATGTATAACTCCAGATGAGCGGTTCTGCGGTTGTCTTCTTAACGTAATGACTCAAGCACCTAAAGAAGAACTTGCTAAGTTGATGGGTTGCATTGAGAGGGCTAACCCGAAGCTTGGTCATGTGGTCAAACTCCTTGCGGATGGAGATAATCTTGAAGGAGAAATCTTTGAGAAGGAAGCTGGTGAACTCATTGATTATATTGGTAATGATGTAAGAAAGGCCTACTGCAATTGTTTAATTGATCTCTGTGTAAACCTTAATCAACTGGAGAGAGCTTGTCAGTTGTTAGACCTTGGGCTCACACGCGGAATATATAATGATATACAGTCTAGAACTCCAACCCAGTGGTCTTTGCACTTGAAGAGCCTCTCTCTAGGGGCGGCTTTAACTGCACTACACATCTGGATGAATGACTTGTCGAGAGCACTCGAAAATGGGGAGGAACTTCCATCATTGCTTGGGATCAACACAGGGCATGGGAAACATAAATACTCAGAGAAAGGATTGGCAGGTGTTTTTGAATCACATCTGAAGGAGCTAAATGCTCCATTTCATGAGGCACCGGATAAGGTTGGTTGGTTTTTGACAACAAAGGTTGCAGCCACATTGTGGTTGGAGTCTAGACGTTCCCAGGATGGAGTTGCTGCTTAGATGGATTTCGTAGCCTGTTTGTTCATACAGGACATCTCCTCTATTTTTTGCTCCTCTGGCCTTATTCAATTATGCTTTTGTCTAGCATAGAGTAAAATTTTATTTGGTCTCGTGGATTGGGCTTTCTATACTGAAAGTTTTTTTGTTCAATATCCTACTTAATGAAGTTTTACGTATTCTTGAGTCCTATTTTGCTCGCCCTTCTAAGATAGTTTCGTGACTATATACAAGTTTATTGAATGCCTGTATTTGTATGATGCCTTTGTTTTAACCAGAATGCACTTTTGCTTTAATAATTTTGTCCCAGCTTCAATTTTTATGCTTGATTTCAGTTCAGTTGCTAATTTTCTTGTCAGGTCTATCAATAACCCTTCATTAATATGTTGTCGAGTTAAAGAGAATGTTCTATTAGCTCATTAAGATCTTGGTGATCTTTAAAGAAAAGAAGACAATAAAAGAATGTCTTACAACCTGTTCACATTAAGGTGAGAACAAATGTGATTGCTAGGAGTCGACTTTCTTGACATACAGTGTGCACTTTGGGTGTAAGGTTCAATGAAAGTTGCATTAACCATTCGACCTCTAAAAGATTAGACCTTTAAAAGATTAATACATATATGTGTAAAGTCAACCTCAAAAAGTGCATAATTCGGTTCTGTTATTGCATGATTTTCTAAAATATTCATTCTATAAACGTCTTTCGTCAACTATAGAGAATGTCAAATATTAAACAAACTGCAAAGTGCTCTCTGCACGTTTGTTTTCTGTTGGTGTAAGCAACCTTATATATGTGTAGTTGTCCTAAATTCAACATTAGTGCAAAATGGCAAACTTTGTAGCATCCCAGAAGAAAATCAGAGAAAATGGAGGAAAGGAACTCAAGGCCACGATAACGGCAGAAGAGAAGAAGGCACGCCATTTTCAGCTTTGCAAGGCACCTTTTTCCCTGCATGCAAAGCCAGAGTTGCCGCAGCTGACGCTACATTGCCGCCACCAACACCACCAAAAGTGGCGAAGGAAGGCCGGAGAGTAAGAATAGTGGTGACTAAGCAACAGCTGGAGCTGCTGATCATTAGTACAAAAAAGTCCAAATCGAGACAAATTGCACTGAAACTCTTTCTTGTTGGAGGGGTGTGTAAGAAGTGGCGGCCATCTTTAGCTTCCATTCCAGAGTTGCAGAATTGTTTGAACAGCAGGGTAGGTTTTTTATTTCAGTTTAAATTCGAACATGCCTGATTCCATGTAACTGTACATGTGAACAAACGGGATGCATATCCACTTACTAAAGACGTTAGAGGCGTTCATTTCTGGTATAATATGTCAAACTTTGGGCAGAAAATCTGAACTTAAAAGACCTTCCTTTGCCACAACTGACAACACAAAATAAAGTTGACAAATTTTGCAAGCATAGATATGAGCAGGCACTCCATCTCCATGCCATATTTTTTGACTCCCGGCATAAGACTCAACATCAGAAAACGGTCTCCCCTGTGCCTGATGCTGGGTTTGTGGCAGTAGTAATGCTATTAATCCCGGCTTTATTGTGCCCTTCGAAGAATTCTATGGAGAAGGGGGAAAAGGTAGAGTTTTCTCCTGATCAAGTAACCTCCCCCCGCTCACTAATGCCCCAGGATTCTATCTGTATTTTTTTGTCAACCATGTTTGAATGAAGAGATCCCCTCAAGGGCTACTGATTGGCCAGGTGTTTTATGATCAAGTTGAAGGACAAAAATGCAAATGTTTCAGAATTTTGCAGTTTCTTTTGATGATGTCAAGGAGGAACGTGTTCAACTTTTATACTGCAGTAGCTTATAGAATTCAAATTAGTCACTAATTGTTAAGGTGTAGCAATATCTGTTTCCCCTTTTTAGTGTCCCCAAACAAATTTAAGGTTCTTGGCTTTACCATATGCTCATTGTTACCACTCGGAACATAAAATTATCATTATTTAATTGAAGTATTTACAAAGACCTTTTCAGTTGAATTGAATATCATCCCTTTAAATCTTAGCTGAAAATCATCCTCTAAAACGCTTGACAATCCCATGCACAAATCAATTGAAAACCTTATTTCTGCTAACTTGCACCACTCATATTCTGTGCAAATATATGGTGTAGAAATCATGAGAACTGGTATGATACACCTACTGATTTCCAAGCTCATTTTCACCTTATCGCGCAAAATGCATCTCCGGAGGCATTCAAGACCTGAAACAATAAAAAAGTCGGTGAATATTTTCAAAGCGGATATAATTGTGCAAATTTGGATCAATGGAGAAGTACACGGGAACTGCCAAAGGGGCGGCTGGACAGAGACGAAATGCGAACCTTTTTGAGGAGTTAGTAATTCTTATCTTGTCATCCCCCTTAGCTGATACTAAATCAGTCTCTCTTATTGCAGCTTCTCTCTTTGTTTTCTTAGACTCTATTTGTATGGCTTTTGACAGGGTTTCTATCTTCCTCATGAGCATCTGGAAATAAAGCAAATATGCTTAAGAATGTAAGAAGCACACTGCAGGTGCCTGGGGGTGGGTGGAGTTGCTGGTACTTTACCTTGATTTCTTCATCTTTAGCATTCAAAGAGCATTCTTTAAACTCACTACACTTCCTCAAATTTATAACCTCTTTCTGAAGCCTGTCATACAAAAATCCCGATACTACGTCGTTGCTATTGCTGTCAGCACTATCCACATTCTTCGTCTCTCCATTGCTGCCAACTATACTATTTGCGTTCCCCAAGTCTCCAATTTCACTGCTGTTAAACTTCTCAAGATTCACAGTAGTATTTTTATTCATCTCTGCATTCTCCTTTTCACTGTCTATGAATTTATTTCGAGAAGCCCACAAACTCTTTTTCAGCAAAATTTCTCCGGAAGGATCTCTCCTTTTCATACCATCAACTGGCTTCATTTCTCGTTTTGCAGTCGAAGTTTGTTTCTCGTCTCTTGGCATTGATGAGCTTCTGTTCATAGTGGAACCCCTAGGCTGTGATGTAGATCTTTTTCTCATTTGGGTATTACTCGCTAGGATCCCCAAAAAGTGATTGCTCTTTTCTGTTTTGGGGGATCCATGATTTGCATTAGGATTGACTGAGAAACTCGACACATGCTTTAAGCCTTCTTCCAGTGTCTTCAGCCTCAAATTCAACTTATCCTGTAACAAATTGTTGTTAGCATCTTCAATTTATTCAATCAAGAGTCAATAAGCACAAGAGGTCTTATAGGTTTGTAGAAAAAAAGTTAAAAGTTTCAACCTTGAGTTGTGCTTCAACCTTGGCCGTTCTCTCTGAAATCGCTAGCTTGTCTCTTAACCGTTGCATCTCTGCCTACAATATATAGATCTAATAATTAATAAAAAGAATTGGAAACATACTAAGATTTTTTGTTGAAAGAGAGTAAATTGTTGGTTTTAGATGTGAAGATGAGGAAAAGTGATCAAGCATCTGAGATTGGGAGACGGGACGAATACCTGCAACATCCTTCTCTCTTCCAGCCATTGCTTGACTGGCATTACTTTGTCATTCTCGTCTTTCCACTCATTAGCCACAACAGTTGCTACTCGGTTTGCTGAAACCTTTATTCTTGCAAGTTCTCTTTCTAGTGTCCTCTTCTCCTCCTGTGAAGTTGCACAGAAATAAGATCAGTTGATATCTACTACATGTCTAATTGTAACTACCTAGCGTTTTGGTAAAATTATTAACTATAAGAGACATAAACATTCAGTAAACATTAAACAAGTTCTACATTTAATTCAGAAATCTGTCGTTTATAGTCACGAAGTGTGTTGGCTGCTGCTCCACCAGCAAGAATGGCATCCTCTAGCTCCTGAATAGTTTGGCTAAGCTTTTCAACCTCTAAAACCTTTTGCCTATTTGTCTTATCGAGTATTTTGTTCTCCTCCTGTGAATGAATTTTTGTTAGAAAACAAATTCATGGATTAACCTCATACAATCGGTCCGAAAATTTACCTGGCAGATTTCAATTTGTCTTCTAAGTTCAAAGTTTTGATTTTGAACCTCCTCTACTACAAGTGCCCTTTCTAAAGCACTTTTCAATATCTTTTCCGCTTCAAGCAGTGCTGCTTCTTTTGACTTGGTGAGACGTTCCAGAGCCCTCTTATTTTCCTGCAGTGCTGCAACCTAGAAAGCTCCAAGACAATGACATCAGACAAAAAAGAGCATGCAGATTTGCTATTGTGTGTTTTTCAGCACGATGTATGATTCTAATTCCCTTTTTCTTCCAATCTTAGGTATTTTGTACAACCAATAGAATTGAAGTAGCATCGGCAGATTTCTTTTTGATCAATGTTCATCTTATAATTCCCAGAACATAAACTATCTTTTATCATCTGTATACGCAAGTAACGCACCTCATTCTTAGACATCTTAAGTTCTGCCTCGAGAGGAGCCATAACTGACTCAATAGGAATAGAATCATCGTCCTTTTGATTTGCATACACCCTCCTAAGAGTTGCTTCAGCTGCATATTGTGCAGTCAATGCCTGTCTCTTCTCATTTGCAAGTTTAGTAGTTTCAAGATTCTGCAACGATCAGACTCAAAATAAGTACCTTTGCAGACAATTCAGATAAATATATATAAACAGTGAGTCGTAAAAGAGAGACTATATAACACACCTTCTGTTCAAGAAGGTTTTCTGTGACTCTGAGCTTCTCTTCCAATCTTTTTAACTCACTTCCAAGCTGGAAAAGAGATACCATGTCATGAAGTATTTGATATTTTAGTGCGTTAAAACTGATTTCTTTATATTGTTTTTTATTTTCATAATACGATGAGAAAAATATTTTTCGAATACCTCGTCCAGAGCCTTGTCCTTCAAGATTTCTGTTGCTCTCAGTGCTTTGATTTCATTTTGAGCCTTTCCCAACTCCTGATCCCTCTCTGAGATTGCATTAGAAATTTATCTTTCTTTTTTACTTTGATTGCAAATTGTTATAGTATAACAAGCTTGTCGTCAGCCAAGTGGGATTTTGATGAAAAACGAATCAGTATGATGTTCAATATTCATCAGTGAACCTAAAATCTACGACACCTTTCTTGCCAGGAGAAAATATGCTGAAGATAGAAAATTTATGTAGTTGGGGATTGTGGCAAATGTAACAATAACATAGACAAATAACCATCTAGAACCCTTATACCAGATTAAAAGGTTGATGTGGAGTATATTACATCCTTGAAACATGAAAACCAGAACAGAACTCAAGTTGATCAATGAGGAAGAACCTCTTACGAGATATTAGCTCTACAAAACCAGCTAAGGTCTAAACAACGCCCCAAGGCACCTACATCAATAGCAGGGTGTTCTTACTAGTAATTCTAGACTTACACAGAGCTATTAAACTAGGCGGTTCACTAGTTATGATCAGATAATCGTGGTGTGCCGTATACCTTTGAGTTGGTTTTGCAATCTGTTGAGCTCTAAAACAACAGGGTCGGGACGAGAAAGAGAGACTCCTCCTCCACCAATTTCCTCCAAGCCATGCATTTTCTGGGCTCTCTTTATTGTAAAGAAAAGCAATTAGATTCCTCAAGAACAATAACTTAGAGAGACAGGGTTTAAGGTTTACAGGTTTAGTATATGTAGAAGAGAAAAATGAGTAGTGTCCATACTTGTAAGGAATGGACCGTGATGAGAGGAATGGATTTCCCTTGTTTTGAAGCAACCCTGAAAGGATCAAATCAGAAGCCGGCCAAGCCGGCTAGCCAGCCTTCTGTTTCTCATAATTTTGAAATAATAACCGTTGCAGGTTTCATACACATGGTAATTAATTCATATAATTGTTTCTATTATAAAATAAAAAACCCATACAAGAATTTCTCTTTAAAAACTCGAAACAATATTAGACTACAAAAAGCTCAAACGTGAAATCGAATTCCAAGATTGGCGTTTTCAAACAGCTTCCATTCCGTGGAGCCTTGAAAATAGTCATAATGGTAGGTGGAAAAAAAATATTTCATTGAAGCTTCTCATCTACATAGCCTAATTTATTAAAACTAAAACTTAACTGGATGGTCTTCCTAAATATGATTATATTCTGAGCCTGAGGTATCTGCATGATCATTATCTGAAAAGCACTTATTTAGGAGTAAATTGATTGCTTAAGCGTTAAACCCTCCTGAAGTTAATCAAAACAGGGTTGAATGCGAAACCAAGACAATGAAATGTTCATACAGAGTAAAATTGAAAAGGGTTCAAATGAAGTGGCTTAAAAGTATACAAAAAATAAAGATTAAGCCAAGATCTTTGCTTGTAAGTATGGATGAAAATCAAGAAAATGAATAATTTTTGGCATTCCAGATAGCTAGTTTTGATGGGATATGCCATATGGCAATTTAAAGGTGTTAAAAGAGGAAATTTTATATATATATATATATAATACGACAAAGGGAAGACTCTATCCCTACCAACACCAAGTAAACAACCCTTGTTAACCATAAACGCTGGTTCCTTATCTTTTTGAGTAGGTAAGTCGTAAGTTTTGGCATGCATTATTACATTTCATTGAAATATAATAAGGTAATTTTTATTTTTATTTTTACTTTTCTTTACTTGTTTAATACCATCCCAATATGCATTAAGATCTTATCCACTCTATCTAGCATGTGACCAGTAGAATAAAAACGTAACATAATCGATGTTCGTATATTATTACCGTTTAATATTCAAAATTTAAAAAGCAAAATTAATTATTATCTTCTACACCCAAAGGATAATGGACAAGTTTCATCTGATAGTGATGTTGGTAGGAATCTAGGTTATTTGTTCACCATTGAAATCTATCAATGTGTGACTATATCCATTATCCATTGCACCAAGATTTTCATGATGTTGGTTAGGTAAACATTTTCGACATATCGTTCTAGCTAGATAGAATTGCGTAAGGTTAAAAATTATACTCGAGATATTTGATAATTTAGACTAGAGAGCCGCCCGTTTCTCCAATCATTTCTACTAATATATCAAACGTGTTTAAATGTCTCAAACTATATTAGGTGGACAATAAAAGAAAAGCGCAATTCAGTATAATGCTTAGGCATAAGCATAAACCACATCAAAATCGGATCGTACTAACTTAATACAAACTCCTACATACTTCTAAACATGCCTTATTTGACGATGATCAGATTATAACATTCCAAATTTTCTAAAGCTAATTATAAAGTGACTTAAGAGAGATGATGAAATTAGTGGAAGCGACATGACTTGTGAAGAATTTAAGTGGGCATTAGTCCTAATCAAATCATTCTAGTTAGACCAATAATCAATGAAATTGAAAACATTTTAAAACTCTATTTGGTCCTCCAAATTATAATGTGTTTTGAAATTAATCCATAAAAGATGATTATTTCATTTACTATGGTTCTTTTGCGGCCACTCAATTTTTATTTTATTTTTTAATATTCACTCTACGATACGTATTTTACTCGTGTGTGCAGTCTTTTGGCACATTACGCATTGTTATGTGACTTGTGTCTATACTCCCTCGTTGCTATTCAAGTTTTGATAATTATAGAAAGAAATACGAGTACACAATTTAATCTTGTTCATAAAACTACACTCGCGAGTTCTTTTGCCTTTTAACTAATGTGCTCCGTGTGAAGTTATATTTTTTAATCAGACAAAAATGTAATGTGTCGCAAGTAAATACTCACTCTGTCCCATAAATTTAGGCTTTTATTTTTCGTATGTTTCAAATTATAGGTCACTTTTCTTGTTGAATTTTGTTAATTTTCTAATATGCGCCAATTTAATGTATTTTGTTATCAACAAATATGAACTACTTTTATTTAAATCATTATTCAATGTAAGGGTGTATTAGAAAAAATATAAATAGAATTTATTGTTCCAACTATATTTATTACATTTTCTTGATCTATGTGAAAATGGAAACAAATTTATCTTTGTGGGAAGGAATGAGTAATAATGAAGTAATGTATTCAATTTTATTTGTTCTCATATTCATTTCTCATTCAAATCGTTTCACCTTTACTTTTAATTCTCATTTCCGGATTGTGAGTTTGAGAGTTGTGACAGTGGAATTCTCATTTTCGGATTGTGAGCTTGAGAGTTGTGACAGTGGAGTTCTCAAAGTGCAATGTTCTGTCATTTCAAAATTTTGGCTCAAGTCCCACTTCTTGGGGTAAGCAACTTATTTATTCACATACTGGAAATGATTGAGATCTTGCTTGTTTTTTTACTTGGAGTCGGATATTTTATCGAAACAAATATCATGTAGCTAAATTAAAGAATTTGGCTAAGCTCTCAACAGTAGCATCAAATCCTGAGGCCATTCAGAGTGCTGGAGCCCTGCGACGTCAAAAACAACTTGGAGAAAAAATTTGGCATAAGATAAACTCCATTAAGTATGACATCTAGGCACATCAATCAAAACTATCCAAAAGGTTTAGCAAACTCAGCTAACTACTTGGAGTTAGATACGAAGAAGAGTATCGCTAATACTATATCAATTAATAAAAAGGTAATTAGCAAATAACGTCTTCATCTTAGACTGTTATTGTGAAAAACGTCCCTACATTTCATTTTTTTACATTTTCACCCTTATTTTCACCTTTCAGGCGTAAAAGGTCATTTTCATCCATTTTCTCAATTTTAATTGAGAAATGACGAATATACCCTTCCCTTTAAATAAAACAAAAGGAAAAAAAAAAAGAAAAAATTAATTGCAATTATAGTCCCAATTTTTTTTGAAAAGCGCAAATGAATCCCAAATAAATTATGAAAATGGTAATTAGCATATAATGTCCCTATCTTTTACTATTATTGCAAAAATGGTCCTTACCTTTTTTTTTTTGGCATTCTCACCCCTAATTACACTTTTAATTGTGTAAACCATCATTTCTATCCATTTTTATCCAATTTCTCAATAAAAAAAATATGAAATGACGAATATACACTCCCATTGAAATAAAAAAAAACTAAAGAATTAATTACAACCATAGTCCCAAATTCAAATGAATCCCCAATAAATCATTAAAAATTTATTTTTTAAAAAAAAGTGCAAACGACAATCAAATCTATTTAAAAAAAGTGTAAACGAGTCCCAAATAAATTATTAAAGAATTATAAATTTAAAAAAAGAGAGAGAAATTAAATGAAAATGATGATTTGCACAATCAAATGTGTAATTAAGAGTGAAAATGTCGAAAAATGAAAGGTATGGATGTTTTTTACAATAACGGTGAAAGATATGAACATTATGTACTAATTACCCTTTTAATAATTTATTTGTGACTCATTTGCATTTTTTAAGAAAAATTGGGAGTATGGTTGCAATTAATTTTTTTAAAAGAAATTTATTTAAAGAGAATAGTATATTTGTCATTTCACAATTTTTAATTGAGAAAATATATGAATATGACCTTTTACGTAATAAAAAGTGAAAATAATGGTGAAAATGCCAAACAATAAGAGGTATGAACGTTTTTCACGATAACAACAAAATGTGGGGACGTTACGTGCTAATTACCCTTAAAAAATGTATGTACATCTTCATGGTATGTAGCTAGTTGTCATTATATATGATATTTTATTACTAGTGGGTTTTGTAAGTTTATTTTCCACGAATCAGTGGATTTATTAGAATTTAATTAATTCTAAGTGAATATATTTTATATTGGAGAATGTTAATGTAAGATTATTGACCTTTGATTTCACCAAATCGAGCTCAGATAAACCACCAAACTAACACCACAATGAATAACCAACAACTCCACTAGTGGTTGCTTCCAAGGTCTACAAAGCAGTGAGGTGAATGATATTTGGCAGTACAAACTAGCCACTAAAGCTAAGAGAAGAAGGAGGAGAAGTTAGCACAAAGTAAGAGACCTCTCTTCTCTCCCAATTTCCCAATCTCACGGCTCCAAGAATAGTCAATTCACACTAGGGCTAAACACTAGAAACCGACCCACTTATATGTCAAGCTAAGTGGATTTCTAGGTCAAACATAAGTGGCTCAATAAGTAACAATAAATGGGCTTCCACTCTAAAGCCATCCAATTAATGAGCAGGGCCATGAGCAACACTAATAGAAGAGGAAATTACATACATCCAGGTGCTTAAAGTTTCAAAATTAAAAATTAGGTATGGAAGTTTTTTAATCAAAACTCAGGTATTTGATATTTTAAATATTTAATATTATATATACAAATTTCACCCTCAAACCCTAAAAATCAAATACCACTCTCACCTTACCTCCCTCTCTAC